>VZTF01003826.1:66703-81701 GCA_013397755.1 Cnemophilus loriae
GAGCCGCGGGCTCGGGCGCTGATGTCATGCCGGGGACTGGGCATGCTCGGCTGGGGCGGCCGCCCGCGCCTCCGCCGCGCCCCTGCGGCAGCCGCCGGCACCGGAGTTATCCCGGGGCCGGGAGCCGCATCCCGGGAGCCGCATCCCCGGGATCCCCATCCCCGGCAGCGCCCCGGGCCGCACGGCAGCCCCGCAGAGCGGGCGGGACCCGCAGAGCGGTACCGCGCTGGGCAGCGCTGCGGGATGCGACCCGACTTTGGGGTTTTGGGGGTTTTTTTCCGCGTTTAAAAGAATGAAATGAACCCAAATCGCCGCCCGCCCCCCAGTGCGGCCGCACTGCCGGCCCTGCCCGCCCCCCGCGCTGCGCTGGGGCTCGGCTGCTCCAGAGGTTTAATGGGAACAAAGGGTCGGGATGTGGCTCCTTCCCAGCCCAGCATCTTCCCTCTCCCTCTCCCCGAGCGGGTCGTTCGGAGGGGCAGCGCTCAGAGCCCCCGCTGCTGCTTTGGGTGGGGGTTCGGGGGCACATTTTTGGTTTAGCGTCCAACCAGCCTGGGCTGTGGTGCTTTATTTCATTGTGCTGGTCATCTGTGGCATCTGCTTCGTGTCCTGGCCGTCAATAACGTGTTCCGTGCTGTACGGTGATAGAGGGACCCTAAAACTCATTGTCGGCACAACTCCTCGCACAGTTTGTTAAAATTCCTACCGAAACCTTGAGGTCATCACAAACTTCGCTGGTGAAAGTTGCAGGACAGCTGCAAGGAGAAAAAAAAATATGGGTGAATTATGAGCATGAACAGCTTGTTGTTGTTGTTGTTTTTTTTTCTTTAATATGAAATGCCCTCTGTCTTGCCAAATTAATTGTCTTTCTGTGAAGGTGAAAGCTGGAGCACCCCCAGCAGCCTGTTAACAATAGAAAAATCAAATTGGTTATCAATCTCGGTCAGCAGCAGAGGGCTGGATTTGGCCAACAAACGTTGGGAGGGAAAATGTATCTGTGCCATTGGGTGTTGAAGAAACAAATGTCAGCAAGTTCCCCTCCCCCCCCAAATAAATAAACCCTCAGACATATTAAAAGCAGATTAAAATACGTCTCCTGTAAATCTTTTAACAGCGCCGTGTTTTGGAGAGAAGATGAGTTTAGAATTCTCTTTTCCCACTCGTAACGTGTCTTTGTCTGTAAAGTATCTGTCGTCTGGGAAAACAGTAACTGCGATGCTTTGGAAAAGGTTTTTGTATCTTGCAGGCAGGAGATAATTGCTTTGGTGAAGGTAAAAAAAAGGAAAAAATGACAGCGACTGTTAATTTCTTACCGTGGAAGTTAAAAAAAAAATAGAGAGAAACAAGGAGAGTGCATGTATTTATTTATACAGATATTTATTTTACGTGGATATTCAGGTTGGCAGCTCATTTTGGGGGGTTCTTTGCTGTCTTGAAAATCCAGTCAGAAGCTTAGAGTTTGCCTTTCCCTTCCGCAGGCAAAAACTGTAATTATGTAGGATTTTAATGCAATGTGTGCTCAAATCCAGCTTCTGTTTTCCGAGGAGGAGCCATCAGCTGGAGTTCTGTGGGAAGAGCTGTAGTTTGGTTGAGTGGAAGTGAACACAAAAAATCTTCCCTTATTCTTTGTCCTCTTTATTTGCAGCCCTGGGCTCTGGTGTAACTCGATCCCCAGCGGATCCCACTGCAGCAGGAGTGGGAAGTGCCGCTGGTTTTTATTATTTTTCTTATTTTATTGGTTTGGAGTGGCTGCTCTGCTCCAGCAAATAATGCCTGGCAGGGGCAAGGAATCCTGATCCTTGGGAAGGCACCACCAGAGCAGAGTTCCTTCTAGGAAAAGCAGGATTTCAGTCTTCAAAAGCGAAAATAAACCAGGACCAACCATTTTTTTTTTTGTTTTACTATACCATTTGAAAACACTGCAATGCAGCTTTTATTTTTGATCCGTGGATTGGAAAGAGAAGGGTTCTGTTCAAATTTTAAAAACCAAACAAAACTCTCAACTTCCCCCCAGAGGAATTGTGCCATCGTGTAAGAAAAAAATAAAATACAGCTGATTTAAGGGAAGCATCTAATTTATTTTTTTTTTTTCTGACTAGTAAGTCTGAATAAATTTATTTCTTCCCAGTAAACACGGGGAAAAGGCTTTCTTCCTGAATTTCCCACTGTCATCTCCTGTTACACTTCCCTGGGGCCTTGGGCAGAAAAATTACAGACCATGACTTGGTATTTCTGGGAAAGTTTAACCACTTAGGCGTGAGTTTCCCCAGGCTGGGACTGGGGCTGTGTGGGTCAGAGCTTCCCCAGGGAAGCCTCAGGGCGGTGTCCAGACTCTGTTCTAGCTGGATAAATCCCCGGGAGTTGGGATTTGACCCCAGGTTTTGTGTTTTGTGTTTATTCTTGTCTCCCGTCCATCTCCGGGCGCGTCGCGTGTGAAGCGTGGAGGGTGAATTTCTCTTCCCTTGAATTTCCCTTTGCTTAAATCAGCCCAAACCCTCCGTGTTTCCGTTCTGCCATGAAGTTTAAAACACAAAAAAGCCTTTGAGGTGAATCTCCCCTCTGAGCAGGGCAGGAAAAGGGGATAAATCCAGAGCTTTCTTTTGCGCTTGGCTGCCCAGGAGTCTCACCAGGCTGCAGCTTCATTTTCTCTCTCCCTGCTCCTCTGCAGCCTCAAGGTGACTCCCCGATTGATTGTGTTGGCTGACATACCTAAAAATGTGTTTTTCTAGCTGGCTTCGTGCTCGTGGCAGAGCGTGGAGCTGTTGGCTGGGGTGGCAGAGGGGGCAGCTCCTGGAGCGCGGCTGCGTCCTGCTCCTCCGGCTGCTTTCCCACCTGGGAGGGAAGGATGCAGAGAGCCCTCAGCACCTCCTGGGCTGCTCCCTGCCTTGGGTTTGTGGCAGGGAATCTTTCCTGCCAGGCCTGGTGTGAAATATTGATGGATTTAGTTGTGGAGGGGGTGGTGGTTTCGTGTTTTCAGCCCCTTTTTCTCTTAGGTCTGGAGCAGCCGCTTCCTTTGAGCGCGGGGCTGATCCAGGGGGATCGTTGAGGCAAACGGGTCCCGTTAGGAAGCTGAACATCCAAAAGGCAGCTCGGGAACCTCGTGTTGTTCCCAGCGAGGGGATAAAAGGCTCTTCATTGTGGCTGTCAGCTGCTCTGGGCGCTGCGGCGGGAGGGATTTGTAAAGCCCAGCTTAGCGGGAGCTGCTGAGCTCTGCAGTCCCCGCGTGCTCCCGGTGTCGGGCTCAGGCAGAGCCTCCCCCTTCCCCTCCCTGCCCATCCCGGGGGGCTCCAGCCCTGGGAAACCCAGGAGACCTCCGGGATCAGTGGGAGGATCCCCCAGGACTGGGCTTTGCTCACACGGGGGAAATTCTGTTGTCTCATGCGTGAAAGATTCCACATAAATAACTAATGTGCCTCAAAGCAAACAAAACCCATCACCTGATCCCCTGGCGTGGTCGCTGCCGTTCTGCAGTGTCACATTCCATGGAAGGAATTCCCGTGCAGGGCTGAGAGTTGGATGGTCCTTGTGGGTCCCTTCCAGCTGGGAATATTCTGTGGAAGAAAAGGGGAACAAAGATCGATGGCTGATTCCTTTCTGAGCAGGGTTGTGGTGTTGTGTTCTTTTTTTTTCTTTTTTTTCTTTTTAATGCTTTCTGCTGTAAGTACTTTTCGGAATGTCTTGTGGAGAGATTCTCGCTTATTTTCATCCCTACAATATTTGGATATGCTTTATCTTTTATTCCATATGTACCAGTGGAGTCAGCAGAGTTTGTGCTAGCGAAGAGCACGTTCTAAAATCCCTCCTGTACGGAGATCTCTGAGTGCTGTTAAACACTTGTCGCTCCGTGGGTAAAACAGACCTTAAAAAAATTAATAAATCCTTGGGATAACAGATCAATGGCTAGTTAAAAAAAAAAAATCAATATTAAAAAACTGCCCTGTGCTGCTGAGATTGGCTTTTTGGTGCAGCTTTTACCAAAAGCCGAGCGTCCATCTGTACCCCCAGATCGCCATCCCCTGTGCCTGGGGAGGATTTGTTCCTGGCGTGCCCATAAATAACTCGTGCAAAAAGCTCCTCCTGGACACGAGGTGAGGCTGTGGCTCCTGCCGTGGTGTGAGGGCTCTCGGTGCATTGCAGGTGCTGCTCTCCTGGCAGGTCCCTCGTTCTGGGAGCTGCTCCTTGCGTTGTCTCCCAGCATCTTTGGTGTTTTCCAGCCCCTCTCTTCCACTGAGCACTGAGCAGGTTTTGGCTGAGGGCTTCTGAGAAGGACTTCTGGGATCCAAACACCTGGCTGAGCATGGAATTCCCGGGGAATTGTTGGTGTCAAACACTTTTGTGGGAGCTGCTTGTTTCAGAAGCGTCCCTCCCGTTCCTGCACGCCCCAGGGTTTTCCTGCGGCCTGGAATAACGTCCGGACCCCGCTGCCTTTTCCCGTTCCGTGGAGGAGCTGAGCCACGCTCAGCCCCTGTGCCTCTGGTGCTTTCAGGTCAGACTATTTCCAGAGCTCAGGACTGACAGATCCGGCTCTGGCTTTTTTTCTTTGGGGCGATTTTGCTCCGTAGGTATCTCGGGAAGAAGCAGAAGGCCATGGATCACGTCGCTGTTCGTTTGGGAAAGAGCGAACTCAGGATGATCCCACTGGGCCTTTTCTGTCCCCTGCACGAGAAACAATTTCATTTACTGCAGAACTGGTGTGGCCATTCAAGGAGCTGCTCTGGTGCTTGATATTTATAGATATTTATAGATATTTAAAGATATTTAAAGATATTTAAAGAGTGGTTGTTTTTTTTAAAGCAATTCCTGTGCTCCACACTTATTTTCAGGAGCTTGTGTGCAAGATTAAAGTCAGGGGCCTCATGAGACGACTGAGGAAGGGTTTGGTTCTGTTTTTACAGAGTGTTGGGAAAGAATGGAGCTGTTGTGGAGCTGATTATCAAGAAATACATTTATTTCTTGTCGAAGTGAGGCTCCCATGAAGCACTGAAGCAAATGTGCAATATTGCTCTGCCGTAATGCCAGTGGAAAAAAATCTGTGTTGATGAGGATTTCTCCAAATATTCTCCTTTTCCACCGGGCCTTTGTCTCCTCCCAGAACTGCAGGTGTTGGGAGGAGTGGCAGCCAGTCCAGCTCCTGGAATTCTGGTGGAATTGACCCAGTTTTGTGAGGTGTTCCCAAGACAGGGATACCTCCCTTCCCAATAAGTTTCAAAGCAAAACCTTTGGCTGCTTGGCCCGTTCTTGCCAGGTTTGAGCCACTTCTGTGGGGACAGAGTGGTTTGGGGGGGTTTTTGTTCGATTCTCCTCCGAATCCTCAGCTGTTTTCCTTGTGGAATGGATATTCCTGCTCTTCCAGGCTTGGCTGTAAGTGCTGAACCGGGGGCAGATTCTCCAGCAGGGATCCGTGTGTGTTTTATGGATGGAGCTGCTCTTGTGTTTGCTCTTCTGTCTTCTAAAAGAGTGGTGAGAACTCAGGTGTGAAAGCAGCTTCTATTTCTTGATGGTGCTGCTGGAAAGATGATTTAGTCAAAATAAAAAGCACATTTCCTCACCAAGGCAATTTCCCTTTTGTGTTTTCTCAGGGCATCTTTTTTCCTCTTTTCCCAGTCCCCTCTGGGCATCCTTCTCCAAACCTATCCCGTCAAAAACACGGATTCCTACTTAAACCTTCCAAACTTAAAGTACAGGTGATGGATTTCAACAGGACAAATTGCCAAACCACAGGAAAATGGAGTTTCGAGCCCCTCTGTGTTGTCTTTTCCCCTCTGGCACCTCCTGCTGGATGCCTTTATTTTGGGACCAGGAGGTTTAAACGTTGAGCATCGTTCCCGCTCGTCCCGGTCCTTTTCCTCCCGCTGGGATGCACCAGTCAACGGCTGGGGCTCGGATTTGTTTTGACAAGTGTTTGTCGAGGTGGTGCAGTGAGGGTTGGGGTTATTTGGGGCTCTCTGTGTGCTCCACTGAGGAGGATTTTTCCCGAGGCTCCGTGCCCCGGGGGGTGACGAGTGCTCGCAGCTCCCTGCGCTGGCTCAGGGTTTCAGGCTGTGCCAGGAGGATAAAAGCTGTTCAAAAAGAGAAAATTAAGGATGCAAGGCCGCTCGTAAGCCTTTAATATCGATCTGCTTTTCTCTGTGGGAGCTCCTGTGGGGAAACAGGCTTGGGAGGGAAGATGATTTCATTTTCGGTTTTTCTTGATGGTTTTAACGTGGCTGCTGACGCCCTTGGTGTTACCCTCGGTGTCCTTCTTGTTGTCATGAAAGTGACTCACTCAGGATTTGTTTTCTTCTTCAAAATTCCTTGTTCTGTGCTGCCTCAGGTGTCTCCAGGTGCTGCCAGGTATTTCTAAAAACCCCACGTGATCCCATTTCCCCCCTCAGCTTCCGTGGCTTGGGACTGTCTGGCTGCTGAGGCGTTTCGGGTTAAATTCTGCCTGGTTGAGTTGAATGCAAAAGTGTGTTTGGGATTTGGTGTGAATCTTTCCCTCGAAAGATCCCTCCTAGACAGGGGGATTTGCTTGTGGTTTGTTTTATTTTTCTTAACATCTACAGGGATGGTTTTTTTGTGCCTGTTTTTGTTGGGTTCGTCGAGCACGATGTGTTTTATCTTAAAGTCACCCACAGTTCCCTCCCAGACTCTTTATTTCCCCTCTTTTGCTTGACTTGGTGTTGCTGCAACCTTTTAAAACCCCCAGGCGTGGAGGCAGAAAAGTGATGTGGAGCTGCTCAGTAATGGTTTGACACTTTGGATTTGCCTGTGGTGCTGCCAGCGTTTGTTTTTCCAGCTCCCCTGGAAGGTGCACGCGGGGTAATGGTGCTTGTCTGTGATGGCTCTGCGAACTGGGGAAATTAATTCATTCCGTTTTATTGGATTTTGGGCTGCGAAAATATCGCAGATTTAAATAATCCCAGCAAAACACAGCAGCAAAAAATTGCCTCAAAATATCCAGAATGGGATCCTTCACAGCCTTAGAGGTGTGGAGTCCCAGGCACGGGATTTCTGATGGATTCCTGGGTTTGTTCATCCATTTCTATATATTTATGGCCTCTTGGGTTCTTGGCTTTTTATGGGAGATGCTTGTGATTGTTGTCAGATTCCCATTAAAATATCAATAATTGCTCACAGGACAGCTTCAGAAAATGCCGATTTTCCAGCTCTGAGACAGAGCCTCACTGACACCAGGAATGTGGGAATTTTTTTTTTTCCCCATGAGAAATGAGTATCCAGAGACAAAACCCTAAATATTTAATAGTAGTCTTTGCTAAAAGTGCTTCATTATTTTGGAGCCTCTCTCTCTCTCTGTGCTGAGAGAATTCCTTTTTCACTGCCTGGTTATGATGATGGACAGGAGCTGCTCTTGGCTGGTGTAAAAATCTCTCTCCTGGCTCAGGGAACAGAGTGAACCTTGAAAAACTGGGGTGGCTTTGAAGCTGCTGTCGAACATTTCTCTTCCACGAGGAGGATTTGATACCAAAACCACATTTTGTTATGTTCAATGACCCCCAAGGCCTTCAACACCTTTTTTTTTTTTTTGCAGTACAAAATATTCCTGAGTTTGCCGAGATATCGTTGCTACGGAGGCATTTTCCAGTCAGCAAAAGATGTTTTGGCAGCTCCTGAGCTGCAGACCTCTGGTTCTGAGGGGTGAAAGCTGAATTTCAAAGTCACACTGATACCCAGGAATCATCCTGGCTGCTGAATTATTCCCCCACGTAGGAAAGGCTGAGCAGGAGAGCGTTCTCTGAATTGGGGTAACTGGGTTAGGGAGTATTTTTAGCCAGGCTGTTGCCAGAAGTCGGGTTTTTCTGCAGCTGTAATCTCTTTTGCTGCCTGCACTGCTCCAATCTCTGTATTTAGGCCAGCAGGGAGATGGGGGCAATGCTGCAGGGCCCGGAGATCTCGCCTTGTTCACTCGGAGGGGATCTGGGCCAAAAATCCTCTAAGAAAAGTCACCTGGATTTTTGTTAATGGACGTCCCTGTCATACCCATCCTCTGCTTCTCTCTCCCGTGACCTTCTCCCCCCTAATCTCCTTTTATTTTACATTTCTATTCCCCCTCTCTTCTTTTCTATTCTCCCCCTCTCTCCCCTTTTATCTTGCATTTTGCTTGGTTTTCTCCTCTCAGGACCTCTCCCTGTGCTTTTTGTATTTTGTCCCCACTTTCTGGGTCACCCATAAATGTCCAGTGGGAAACTGCTGTCACTTGCCTTGATTATTTCTCACTTTATGGCATCTCTGACAATTTCACTTCAAAGCAAAACAGTTCAGCGCTGCAAACAAATCTTTGCAGCAGAGTTAATCTCACTACCCAGGAGCACGTGGAGAAACATTTTCCTGGAGGAAAAGGCTGGCTTGTGTCGGCGATGGAGGATTTATTCTCTCCGTGGCTTGCTTTGTGTGCAGCCCGGATTTTCTGAGAATTACGGAGCAAACTCAGTCATGAACTTCAAACAAAGCTGTTGCCAGCATTAAAAACTTATTTCTGCGCCTTGTGTGATGCTGGAGCTGTGCAGGAGGAAGGTGGGAATGCTGCGAGGAGCTGGGGGAAAGTGGGAGCACCTGAGGTGGTTTTGTGGCTGGGTTTGTGCCAGAACCGCTCAGGGTGAATCCCTAAATATGGGACTCGTGTTTTCCTTAAAACGAGCCATTCTTTGCTGTGTTTTGTGGTAAATCCATGTGCTGTTTCACCAGAAGCAGTGCTAGATAAATGCATTATTGCTCCTGATGCACTGTTCATCCGTTCTCCCCAGCGGAGCTTGGATTTGGGCTGTTTGGGATGCAGAGTTTGTATGGAACTGGACAAACCTGGATTTCACTTCCCAGTGGCCTCAGGCATCAGCTCCCTGTTTGTACAATTGGAATACTCCTTGATTTTCTCTGATCAGCTGTAGGTTTGGGGGTTTAAATTCCAGGGATTTCGGATTTTTGGGACTGTGGGAGCTGCCTGTGCACACTTCAGGCTGATTTTGAGAAAGTCCTTTGGGGTTCTCTGCAAGGCAGGAGCCAGAAAGCTGCAGCAGCCGTGGTGGAGGTGGGATTTCAGAGCAAATTATCCTGGCCTGGAGTGCTGGAGGGAGGCACCTGCAGTGCTTGGGGCCTGGAGCCCTTTGCTCTCCGTGTTGGTTTTTGTTTGGTTTGTTTTTTTTTTTCCTTAAAGTAGTGCCAGATGCTGAGGGTGGCTGGAGGCTGAAGTCCTGCTTATCAGGAGGAGCAAGTGCTTATGTTAATCAAAAAAATCATTATTAAATCACCCTGTTAATGATTATTTGCACCCCCTTACCCCCTGCTAAGCCGCCAGCCCCGGTGTCTTGCAGGTCTGGCTTTATTTCTGCTGTGGAAAAATCAGAATATGAGGCCTGGTTTACATAAGAGCTGCCAGGTGCTGTGTTTACAGGGCTGTCGTTTTGTAGGTCGTGGTGCTTCCCTCCTCTTCCCTGTCCTGGCGTGTCAGGAAGCAGCAGCAGAGCTTTCACTCATGGCTTCGGGTGTTTAACAGGATCAGAGGCTCTGGAAGCGCGCGAGGAACCCATCAGCGCTGCTGAACGTGACAATAGAATTACTGGCAGATAATTCCAGCCTGTCTGGGGATAATTCAGCAGAAAGTGGGGCTAATCTCGCTGCTGGGCTGCAGGAGATGTGCTCTCTGTAATGCATTTCTTGCTGCAGGCAGAGCGCGAGAAGGGTTGTGAGCCAGGAAATCGATCTTTGCTCATAAAAAGCCCCCCCAAAAAATCACTGAAGAAAGTCCGAGCGGTGCAGTTCAAAAAGGAAACTCCGCAGCTCTTTGTCCTGACGGGGTTCACACGAGGGAGTTGTGTTGTGTGCGTGTGTGGCCAGCCCAGAAATACCCACTTTTATTCACGTTACTGGTGCGAGTGCTCGGGCTGCTGTAGTAACACACCCAGCACCCTTTGCCAGCTGGCCAGGGAAGCAGAACCTGTCACCACCAGCCCCTCAGGGTGGGACAAGCTGGTGGAGGTGTTCTTCCTACCAAATGCAGAGCCAGTTGCAATCCCCCTTAAATTTTGATTTCGATTCAAACAAATCTGAATTTCTTGATGATTGACTTTATTCGTCAGTGATGGATTAATCTGCCGGGGATGCAAAACTTGATTACTCTGTTTTCCTCCTGATAACTGGTGCAGAAATGGAGGAAGCAGCACTTCTGGTTTGTAATGTTTTTGTAAGGGATTTTGGGTCTCTGTTTGTCCAATTACCTAATATAGTTTTATTGACTGGGGTAGGATTGCTGAGTGTCACCAAACCAAGCACTGCAGTGATCATGGCCCTGCCCCCACAGATAAACAGGATTTCCAAGCAGCACTGGGGTCTCTGCAATTTCCTATTTAAGCTTTCCTACACCCTGCTACATCAGGGACAGAACGCTAATTTTTAAAAATATCATTAAAATTTGTAATTTTGGTGTCATTACCTGCTCCCCAAATGCTTGTGCTTGAGGAGGATTGGAGGGTTGGTGGCAAAATGATGAGATTTGGACATTTTGAGTAAAATTCAGAGTTCTGCTTTTTTGATTCTCTCCAGATAATGAGGGATAAAAGGAAATCAGTGGAAATGGTCGGAAGGTGATGGGTGGGAATGAGCAGATTCCTGTTTCCACAGGGGTTATGGATGAGAGGGGCTGGAGCTGAGGCTCCAAGGGCTGGGGTTGTGCCTGGCCCAAAGGGGAGCTGTGTCCTCTCTGCCCCACCCCACCCCTCTGAACCTGGCGGCAGGGAAGGAGGAGAGGAAACTGGGCAAACAGATGAGAATTGGAAGGTAAAAGGAATCAGTGGGATGTTGTTAGAGGGAAAGGAGGTCAGTGATTTTATAGTGGGGCTCAAACACTGTGTGAAACACCCACGCTGCTGTGCATTCCTTCCTGCAGGAGCTGATCTTCCTCCGTGCTCCTATTAAATGGGGTTTGAGCGGGTATTCCAGCTGTGCCATGGGGTTTGAGCGGGTATTCCAGCTGTGCCATGGGGTTTGAGTGGGTATTCCAGTTGTGCCGTGGGGTTTGAGTGGGTATTCCAGGTGTGGTGTGGGGTTTGAGCAGGTATTTTAAGTGTGCCATGGGGTTTGAGCAGGTATTCCAGGTGTGCCATGGGGTTTGAGCGGGTATTTTAAGTGTGCCATGGGGTTTGAGTGGGTATTCCGGGTGTGCCATGGGGTTTGAGCGGGTATTCCAGGCATGGCATGGGGTTTGAGCAGGTATCCCAGGCGTGGCATGGCCCTGGCAGTGCTCAGCCCAGGTGCCACAGAGCAGTGAGCGGCGCGGGGGGCGCAGACCTGGTGCAGACGGCCCTGCAGACGGATCCCTCTCCTCCATCCCTGCTCTGAGAGGTTTGTTGCCAGGAGCAGCTGCTCTGCAGGGTAATTGCTGTGCCTGCGGAGGCTCTGCCGCCCTCCAATCGCGGCCGTTCCTGCAGTCCTTGGGATGCGCGGCCGAGTTTTTCCAAGGGATGCGGGTCAAGGCTGCGGCGGCGAGCTACGAGCCGGGTGGTGCTGAGGCAGCTGCACATCAGATCTGTGTGTAGACAAAACCACACCCGGCACTGCTGCCTGCTGCCCTTTCAGCCCTCTGGAACATCCCTTTCCCAGGGAAAAGGTGCAGGGAAGTGCAGAACTGCTGGTGCTGCTGTTGTCCTTTGCAATTCTCTGCCGTGCGTTCGGTCCCTGAGGTTTTAATGGGGTTGGAGGCTGGCGCAGAGCAGGGAGAATGTTCCTGTTCCATCCCAGGCTTTTGCAATCCTGCTGCAGCAGCAGCAGATCCATGAACATTCCAGCTCCCAGCACTGCTGGCATTTAGCTCCTCAGTTTGTGAGCGAGGAAGTGAATTTAAGTTGTGATTTTAAGTTGTGAATTTAAGTTGTGAATTTAAGCTGTTGTCGCTGGTCTCCGGTGGATCAGGAGCACACCCAACCAGCAGGGAACCAGGGCATTGTTCCCTGAGCTCTGGGGTGTGGTTGCTCTGTCAAATTGTGGATGCTGGAATCTTCCTCTCTCCTGGAGCTGGGAATATTCGAGATTTGCAGTTCTGGAGGGCGGAGGAGAACAATCTGCTGCAGGTGGTGATGGTGGGATGAGAACAAAGCTCTTTGGTGGGGACCGTGTCCTGCTGTCCTGTCACACCTGAGGAGTTTTGGCTTTGCCCAGGTCAGTGTGAAGGTTCGGGGGGCAGAGATGTGCCCGGGGGCTCACTGCTGGCGTGATTGAGACCCTCCAGGAATTCCTCCCTCAGCATTCAGCCACACAATAAATTAGGCTCTGGATTAATCCCTGAACCACTGCACCCCACAGCGAACGTGACAGTGTGAGCTCGGGAAATGCTTTTTCTGCAGGGAGGTGCAAGGATCTCCCTCTGCCACCCTGAGGGGACGCCCCGTGACCAGGACTGTCCCCTGGTCCCCCTCCATCCCGGCTCTTGCTGGCAGGGGAGCTGCTCCAGGGGCCAGCAGTGCCCTGCGGAGCCGCCGTGACCTCTCCTGCCCCGGGCTGGATTTGACTCCACGCTCGGGATCCCGTTACAAATCTCCTGAGCCACCCCCGTGGCCCCATAAATCTGCCAGTGATAGGTTTAACCAAGCAGAGATTACCACAGCACTGCCACGGCACAGCTGGGACGGAGTTTGGGTTTCTGGAGGTCTTTGGGGCTTTCACCAAAACTGCTTTGTTTGGAACCTTCCACCTGTTTGGCTTTTATTTGGAATATCCTAAGCCCTGCTCCGCCCATGGCATCCCCAGCCCTGAGGTGGCCTTGTCTGACCCCTCGGAGCTGCCTGAGGATGGGTTGTATTTCCTGGCTGTGAAATTTTTTTTTCCTTAAAAGAGAACCATAATGCTCTCTAAATAACAATAAAAACACAGTAGTTTAAAATCGGTTTCGAAGTGTTGAATTTTTACAAAATAGGCAATCATGGAATCACGGAATTTAGGCTGGAAAAGACCTTTATGATGATTGAGTCCAGCCTTTCCCCGAGGCCAGCACTGCCCCACGTCCCTAAGTGCCACATCCACGTGGATTTTAAATCCCTCCAGGGATGGGGACTCCACCACTTTGCTGAGCACTGGCTCACCCTTTCTGGGAGGAAACCTTTCCTAATATCCACTGTTCTCTTTTCATTTTCAGTTACTCTAAAATCACCTTGTGTTAGAGGGGTCTCAGGCATCATGAATTCTGGCACCTTTCTTTCTCTTTTCTCCTACAAAGAATATTTTTCTGCCTTTTCTCTCGAAACTGTTAATTTGAATTGATTTATAAACAAAAGAAATTACCAAATTCTCTTCTCCCACTGCTGTAAGGGAGTAGGGTAAGTCAGCTGAAATGCTGGAGCCTGATAAAAACTGGAGAAAATTTGGATAATTTTGAGTCTGGCAGTGACTTGGTTGCACCAGTGCAAGTCAATAATAATGAGAGAGCTGCTACTCCGAGTATTGCTGTGTCAGAACTGTGCAAAAATGCTGCTCAAGAGGATTTTTTAATAGCTGCCTTTGTTTTGGGAGATCTTTATACTTCCAGTTCCTTTCTGGAAGAGTCTTTTTGCCAGGTTGTGCATCAGGGTGGAAGAACAGCTTTAAAATAATTCCCAAGGTTTGATTTCCTGAACTGCAGATTCACACCAAAATAAAACGGTGCTTTCTTAGGGGGGGGATTTGTTGCAAGGAGTTAAAGGTTCTTTCTGCTGGCACTGAGAGCTGAAAGTGGATCACTGGCCACGAGCCAAACTCCGTCAGCTCCACAGAAATATTCATAAGGTAAATCAATAATTAAGCTCCCTCTGCAAAAGTAATGCTGGGTTTGACTCCAGTTGCTCTGCAGTGCCTGTTCCATTAATTTGCCAAATGAGTTTTAGGAATATTACCAAGATTTAAGAATTATTCTTTTTTCTTTTGACTCTTCGGTTTGACTCCGTAGCGTATTCAGGTTATTCTGAATAAATTTCATTATTCTTTTTTCACCCAGGGATTCTGAATTTTCGCCCACTGGGTGATTTGCTGCTGTTCCAATGTTTTTATAGGGCAGGCTGACACGGAAAAGGGCTTGGGATGGCAGCAGCATTTCCTGAGCCAGTACAGCTGAATTTTGCTGGTTTTCTGACACGCTTTTATTTTCTCCATTTGTTTTCAAGCAGGTTTTCAATTCTCGGCAGAGATAAATGGCTCCAGGAGAAGGGGACGGATCCCGTTTATTTCTTGGGCTTTATCAGCAAAACAGCAACAGCCTTGTAGCTGCAGCATCCCTGTGGCTCGTGGGGAGAAGAATTCCTTCCATCTAAAAAGTTCTCTGTGATTCCAGGGGGAATTTGCAGGGCCAGCCATTTCTCCCACTCGGGAACGGAGGGAGCCTTCAGCACATGCAGCCTCTCCACTTTCAGAGGGAGAGAAGGCTTTCATTCCTGCTCTGTAGGCTGGAGGGCAGGAATGTGTTTTATTCCCCGTTCTGAGGGAGCAGCTCCGTGCTGGGCGGGACGTGCCTCGACTCCCCAATCCCATTGCCACCGCCCAGGGTTTGCTTTGGAAGGATTCCGGCTTCCAGGCCTGCAATTATCCATCTTCAGTTGATAAACCCTCTCCTACAAGAGCACTCAGGGTGCTGGGAATATCTGGGAAATAATTCTCCATTAATTAAGCTCCTGCACGTCATGTGGCCCCGTTACCTGCGCCTCACCCTCCGTGCTGGCAGTGGTGCAATAAATCCTCTCTGGGATCATCCCAACTGCATCCATTGAACTGCCTGGCCTGAGCACAGAGCCAGGGTGACAATGACAGGCATTCAGCACAGCCAAGGGGTCCAGGCCGAGCTGCTCATTTGGCTTCTGCAGTTTCACTGGGTGATTGCGTGGCTCAGGCAGCCCTCTCGGGGAGTGAGGGGGCTGCTTTTATTTCACCAGGTAGGGGGGGAAAAGAACCCTCCTGCTCCCTTCCCAAACCTCCTGGCACCACAGGCAGCGTGGGCACAGGGACTTTGTGACATGGGACACAGGGAGCTTGTGACCCTGGGACTCAGGGA
>VZTF01003833.1:14925-29753 GCA_013397755.1 Cnemophilus loriae
GTTCTTCCTCCAGAGGGTGCTGGGCACTGCCCAGGCTCCCCAGGGAATGATCCCAGCCCCGAGGCTGCCAGAGCTCCAGGAATGTTTTGACAGCACTGCCAAGGATGCACAGGGTGGGACTGGTGGTGGTAGGAAAGATGTGCGTGCTTGTCTTTGCAAATAATTTGATGGGTGAAGCTACGGGTGTTAACGTCTTTGAAATGGGCCTTAATGTCTGTACCAACTTCAAGCAGCAGGTTTGTACAGAGCCCACAGCCCGACTCCTGAAACAGACAAGTGGGTCTGCATATGCCTCAACTTCTGAACTTTGGGGTAAAATGACAGGTTCAAGGGGGGATATGGAGTATGGGGGATATGGAGTATGGGGGATATGGGGTGGGTGATTTGGGAAGGCTGTACCTTCCTGGTACCTCAGCCAATGGGGAAAGGAAGAGGGCAACGTGCGGCCAGGAGTTTGGGATAAAAGGTGGCTGCGCCCTCCGAAACCCCGAGAGAAACCCTACAGGGTGTGTCCCTGCGGGCTGTCTCCCTTTATTTGTATAAAGCTGCAGGACTGCTCTGTCTCCTTTGTGGACGCCGCTTTTCATAGCGGGATTCTCNTTGTGGACGCTGCTTTTCATAGCGGGATTCTCCGCACATCGGGGTGTCTGTGTAGGGCCAGGAGCTGGATCCACGATCCCTGTGGGTCCGACTCGGGGGAGTCTGTGACTGGGCAAGCGCAACTGATTCTGCAGCTCCATGGCAGCCCGGCCACTCAGCTGGGCCGCACCGAGCGGCTGGGCGAGGCTGGGAATGNNNCTGCGGTGTGGCGGTAACGCGGCGGCGGCAGCGCCGGGCCCGGTCTCCATGGGAACGGGCGGGAGCGGCGGCGCCGCCGCGTCCGCGAGTCCTGCAGCCAGTCCCGCTGCGCGGCACGTGCGGTGCTGCGTCCCGGAGCCGCCCGTGTACCGGGCCCTGGGCGGGCGGGCTGGGCCGGTGGGGACCGCATCTCGCGACCCGGGCGGGACCGGCCCGCGGGGATCCAGCGGCTCCCCCGGGGCGTCCGCCGGGATAAGGGGCTGTGAGACCCCCGGGACACCAGGATAACGGGCTGTGGGACCCGCGGTGCTGCCGTGCGCGGGGACTCTGGGCCGAGGAGGTGTCACCCCAAACCCGTGTTCCTCTCCCGCAGCCATCAGTGACCCCAAAGCTTTGGGGTTGGTTTGGGGCAGGACCAGCCCGTTTCTACCCCGGGATTGGTTTCGGCTCCCGGTGTCTCCCCCGCATCCATAAATCTTTCTCAGGACCAGAATTCCCCAAACCCGCAGCCCTCACCCTCGCTGTGTCCCTGGGGTGGCACCATGGGCTTAATTGTTCCCTGGCTGCTCCAATGGGATCAATCCCGTAAAAAGCCGAAACAGGCTGACTCCCAAACCTGAACAAACTGTGTTGCCTATGGGGGGTTTATGGGACCCTGTTGGCCTCCCAGATGGGAAATATGCGTCCAGAGGGGCTTCTTCCCATCAGTTTGCTCTAAATCTCACCACAGTTCCAAGCCCAGTGCATAATTCCGAGTTCCTCTGGGAATTCTGGGTTTCTCCATCAATATTACAGCAAACTCACCTGGAATCCCAAGTTCCTGCATCAACAGCCCATCAAACCCACCTGAGATCCCGAGTTTCTTCATCAATATCCTTGGAATCTCAAGGTCCTCCATCAGTATCCCACCTAGCCCTGCTGGAATCCTGAGTTCCTCCCCAGCTGAGGGTCTGGACCCCCATTCTGACCCCCACATGTTCCCACCACTGGTTCCCGTTCCCGACTTCCCCGCAGTTCACCCACGAGACCCCTTTATTCAGGAGGAAAGGGACCCGCTGCCAGCAGCCCGAGCTGGGAGGAGAGGGGCTCTGCTTCTGCCTCAGACTGGAGTCTCCACAGAACATGAGGGGGCCCATCCCGTTGGTCAGCAGAAGCTGCTGGTGCTGCCAGCTTTCTACGGATTATTGTTTGGGGATAACAGTCGGTTCGTGGGTTTTGGTCTGTCTGAGCACCTTTCCCGCTCCCAGCACCCGGCACCGTGCCCGGATCCAGCTGGAGGTTGGATTGTCCCTCTTTAATCACTTCCAAGTGCCTTCCGGGCTCTGTGTGGACACTGGGAGATAAAATCGGGGTGTTTGACCCATTCCAGGTCACCCTGTGCTCCAGCTGGGCTGATCCTGGGATCAGCGTGAAGCTGGGCAGGCCCTGGCCCCTGGGATGTGCCCAGAGGGAGCACGAGTCAGGACCTCAGGGCAGGGGTATCCAGAGCTCCACTTACACCTGGAATTGACTTTCTCTCCTGGAATGTTTTTCCTCCTCAGAAACACTAAAAAAGTGACTTTTACTCTTTATAACCCAAATCCCCTCACCACACCCTCTCCTCCCCCACTTCCAAGGAATTGAAATCTGTGGATTTTCTGAGTGGTCTGATAAATCCTCATTCAAAAAAAAGGAAGGAAAGGGCTTTTCCATGTCCTTTCCCCCATGTCCTGCCACCACTGTCTTGGTTTGACATGGGACCAGTCCCAGGTCACTCCTGGTCATTCCTGGGTCACTCTCAGGGCAGAATTCCTTGGTGTGAGTTCAGGTTAAAGGGGAATACCTGGATCTTAAACCACAGATTTAAAGTACTAAGGAATGGGAATAGCTGGGTTTACATTTATGTTTAAGAGCTCTGGATGGGGAAGACCTGGATGTAAATTTAAAGGGTAAGGATGGGGAGTATCTTGGGTTTAAATTTAGATTAATGCGCTAAGGATGGGGAATATCTTGAATTAAATTTGCATTGAAGAGCTCTGGATGGTGAATATCTGGATTAAATTTAGAGTGAAAGAGTTAAAGAACAGAAATAGCTTGATTAAAATTTAAGGCTAAATACATCAGGATGAGGAATACCTGGACTGAAATTTAAAGAGATCAGGGTGGAGAACACCTGGATCTATGATGGGATCTTACTTGGGATCTCAGTGACAAGGATGGGGAACACCTGAATTTCTGTTGGGATTCAAAGGGATCAGCCTCTGGAATCCTTCCAGAGCTACCATCGATCCCGGGCGCATTTGGGTGGTTTGATCAGGCGGGTCCCAGTCCGGGGGGAGGATTCCACCCGCATCGGGTCGGGGGAGCGTCCGGAGGAGGCGGCACGAGGGCTTGGGGAGGGAACCTTGGGAGGAGGGAGAGTAGAGGGAGCGTGTGCCACACGTCCTTCACATTCCTCCATCTGGATCCACTTCCTTCCTTCCTTCCCGCCAGGACCCCTTTCCCCACCCCTGGATCCCTGCCCAGCCCCAGCTGCCACTCTGAGGGGCTCTGGGATGGGGTCGGGAGCAGCTCCAGGGGAAACAGGACGTTGCCCACGTGCACCGGGGGCCTGAAGGTCCCTGTGTCCCAATAATCTGCGTTAATTAATCCCTGTGCCTTGATAATCCACATCCATTAATCCCTGTGCCCTGACGATCTGTGTTAATTAATCCCTGTGCCCTGATAATCCATGTCAGTGAATCACTTTTGCCCAGATAACCCATATCAGTTCATTACAGTGCCCTGATAATTGAGACCAATTAATTTGCACTGAGATTATGCAGGAATTCAACATTTTCCCAGATAATTTGTATTTATTAGTCATTTGTGCCCACATAATCTGTACTAATTCTCCATTTTCTCAGATAATGTGCAGTAATTCCCCATTTTCCCAGACAATCTGCGTTAGTTCATCATCTTTGCCCAGACAATTTGTATTTATCATTTTATCCAGGTCATCTGGATTAATTCATCATTTTTGCTCCCATAATCTGTATTATTATTCATCTGTTTGTTCCCCAGTAACATGCCCTGATCAGCAACTTTTCCTAGATAACTGGCCCTAAACCCCATTTTTCCCAAACAACCTGCCCTAATCCCCATTTTCCCCTGACAACCTGCCCTAATCCCCAGTTTTCCTCGACAGTTTGCACTAATTCCCATTTTTCCCAGATACCTGGCGCTAATCCCCATTTTTCCTTGAGAGCACGCCCTAGTCCTGTCCCCGCGGGCCCAGCCCATTGCAGTGTCCCTGTCCCGGTGTCCCTGTCCCATGGCGGTGTCCCTGTCCCCACAGGCCCGGTCTATCCCAGTGTCCCTGTCCCGGTGTCCCTGTCCCATGGCGGTGTCCCTGTCCCATGGCTGTGTCCCTGTCCCCGCTGGCCCGGTCCACTGCAGTGTCCCTGTCCCGGTGTCCCTGTCCCATCGCAGTGTCCCTGTCCCGGTGTCTCTGTCTCATGGCGGTGTCCCTGTCCCAGTGTCCCCGGCCCATTGTGGTGTCCCCGTCCCAGTGCCCCTGTCCCACGATGCTGTCCTTGTCCCTGCAGGCCTGGCCCATTGCGGTGTCCCTGTCCCGGTGTCCCTGGCCCATCGCAGTGTCCGTGTCCCAGTGCCCCTGGCCCATGGTGGTGTCCCTGTCCCGGAGTCCCTGGCCCATCGCAGTGTCCCTGTCCCAGTGCCCCTGTCCCATGGCGGTGTCCCTGTCCCCACAGGCCCGGTCACGATGCGGTTCCCGCGGCTCCTGCTGTGCCTGGGCGTGTGGGCGCTGTGCGGCTCGGCCAAGCCCACGGAGCGCAAGGAGCGGGTGGTGCGCGAGGCCCCGCTCAGTGCCCGCGAGCACGACGACGCCCAGAGCTTCGACTACGACCACGACGCCTTCCTGGGCGCCGAGGAGGCCAAGAGCTTCGACCAGCTCACTCCGGAGGAGAGCAAGGAGCGCCTGGGGTAAGGACAGCATCCCAGCCCTTCCCAGAGAGAGCTCCAGGCACAGAGAGCGGGAGCGCAGTGACCACCACCAGTGGGGACGGCGGCACGTGCACCGTTCCTTCCCCCTGCGGGAGGCCCCGCTCCCAGCCTAGGAATTCACTGCCCAGCGCCAGGCATTCCCCAGAAAGTCACCTGGAGCCGTTCCCAGTGCCAGGCATTCCCCAAAACTCCAGAACAGGCAGTGAGGGTCTGCGCTGTGCCGCGCTCACTCCGTGTTCTCCGGGTGCCACTGGAGCCCCTGGGATCACTGGTGTTTCTCGGTTGGAAGGAGTTGGTTGGGAGTCGGGAAAACAGAGGTTCCCCCTCCAGCGTGGGGCTGGGCCTCCCCTGGGACCCCAGGATGCGCCGTGCCTCCCCTCAGACCCAGGATGGCTGTGCCTCCCCTGGGATCTGGCTGTGCCTCCCCGGCCCCCCCGGCCTGCCCTGGGATGGTTGCCGGGAGCAGAGCGGGGCCCGGCCCCCGCAGCAGCTGCTGCTGCAGTTGTTCTGGGGCTCCAGGCGGCTCAGACCTGGGAACTGCAGCCTCCAGCAGGGGCGGGGCGGGGGGGGGCTGGGGGACAGAGGCTCCCTGGGGAGCTCGGGACACTTCTCAGGGTGCTGGGCTCCAGTCACCTTGGGTCTGGGTGCCTTTGGCTGGGTTTTCATGGGATGATTTGGGTGGGAAGGGACCTCAAAGCCCCTCCAGTGCCACCCATGCCATGGCAGGGACACCTTCCACTGTCCCAGGCTGCTCCAAGCCCCAGTGTCCAGCCTGGCCTTGGACACTGCCAGGGATCCAGGGGCAGCCACAGCTTCTCTGGGCACCCTGTGCCAGGGCCTGCCCACCCTTCCAGCCAGGAATTCCTTTGCAATATCCCACCTAAATTTCTCCTTTTTCAGTCAGACACAGTTTTTTCATCCAAGCATCCCAACCTTGGTGCTTCTGGAGCAGCACCTACCGCAGCCCACGGTGAATTTTGGGCTGCGTTTTGGGAATCGTTTTCCCTGATGGGAAAGAAAAGCTCAACCACATGTGGGTGCTGAGGAAAGTTCCAGAGTGAGCGGATTTCCACAGGTACAGCGGGATGTGCAGGGCAGGGGGTGCCAGCTTCCATCCATCCCTGCGGATCGTGCAAGCTCACAGAGGGAGGGACGTGCTGGCCTCTACCCCAACACTTCGTGGGCCGGAGGGAATTTCCTCCCTGCAGGGACTATTTAAACTGGAAAACCCCATGGTCCCTTAGAGCTAGGCCCTGGTCGCTCCATAAGCTCCAAAATGTAGTATCCAGGAGGCTTTCTGCCTCCTGGCAGAATCAGAGCGAATGCCTTGATCCTCCTGGAGCAGCGTCAGATTGCGAGGGAAGCTCGGCCCCGGCCTCCCCCGGCCGCCCTCCCGATCCCAGGGCTCCGATCCCAGGGCTCCGTCACGGCTCAATCCCATTGTTCTGCCGAGTTATCCGCCGGAACGCCGGCAGCGCCCGCCCGGGCCGACTTTCCATTGGAGATTTAACGCCCTCCGCACAAAGCAGCCTCAGTTTATCCGCAGGGGCCAATTCCTGCCATCCCGAGCTGGAATTGCTTTGATAAACTCCTTATGACGGTCCGACTCTATAAATTCTGTGCTTTAACGGGTTCGTGCAGCAGGAAGGGCCTGTTTTTCTGCGAGAGCTCCGCACCCGGCTCTGCGAGTGCTTTCTGCGCGGCTCCGCTGCCCGCGCTGCCTTTCGGGCCGCGGGGGTTTGGGAGCGCTGCCCGGGCCGCGCCGCGGTCTGTGCCGGCGGCGGTGCCGTTCCCTGGCAGCAGCGCCGGGCACGCCGATCCCTTGGAGCTGGCAGTGGGAACGGCCAGCAGCTGCCGGCCCTTCCCGAACATCTGCTGCCCTCCCTTGCAGGGGGGCAGAACGGGGGCTTTGGGAAAATACAAGGGTTTGGTGGCTCCTGCCCTGGGAAAGCAGCCGGCAGCAGCTGGTGCTGGCCCCGGGCACGGGACCAGGGTGGGGAGGAGGTTTGGGAGCTTCCTGAGTGCCCGGCTCCGAGCTGGAGAGGGTTTGACTTCCCTGGGAAGCTGTTCCCTAATTAACCCCCTAGAAACTGCCCTGGAAAAACTGCCTTGGCCATCAACCCCTGCCGGCTCTGGTCCTCTGTTCCGGAGGTTTTCCCTAATAAATCTCTTTGCCGGTGGTGTTACCTTCTTGTGAGAGAGAAACATGGAATTGTTTCCCTGAAATAGGAAGGATTTGACAGATTTATTTGTGGTGTATATATTTACATGGACAAATGTTTAATGTTCACGTGATACTTTACATAATTCCATGCAGAATTTTATAATATTAAATGACTTTTTATATGTTTATATGGAAAATTCGGTATATTTATGTGACGTTTTGCGTACTTCTGTGTTTGATCAGGAATATTGGAAGGGACACTTTGCACATTGATATGTAAAATTCTGAAATATTTCTATAATATTTTACATATTTCCACATAACTCAGGGCACTATTGATGAGCTATTTTTGATATTTACATATTTATTTTACATATTTCTCTATAAAATCACTCGTCTCCAAGCCCCGCCCACTGCCCCCACTCTAGCACTTCACTGTCAGAACTAAATTCCACATTTTCCCCCTTTTTCCTCCAGTCTCTCTCCAGCTTCTCATTGCCAGGAACATCCTTTGTGCCACAGAGGAATTCCTCATTTTCCTTGAACAAGGCAGTTCTGAAACACGGAAACCTGTGTGTGAGCACGGGTAGCTCTGCTGTCCGGGTTTCTCTTTGTGTCAATATTTTTGGAATTAATAGTCCTAGTGGTGATTTAAAATTTTAAAATTCCATGTTTTCCAACTGTCTCCTAAAATTCCTCAGACACCTGGGCTGGAGCTCAGGATTCCTGAATGGTTTTCCGTTAAACCTTCGTGTTAAAGGAAAAAACCAGGATCCTGCTTCACCAGACAGAGGATTTTGGGGCTGTTATCCCTGATATTCATGTGAGGAGCCCGAAACTTTACCAGCACAGAGCTGCGTGTGCTCCGAGGAGCGAGCGCTGTGGAGCGGCGTGGATCAAACAGCCCCCACCCCCCGGCTCCATCTGCCCCTGGGTCCTGCATTCCTGCCGGCCTTTCCTACAGCTGCTGCTAAAAATAACGGAGGCACGCGGCCGCTGGGCTCAGGGGCTGCGCGGCTCTGGTTGCTGCCCCGGGCAGCGGGTGGGACCGGCCCGGCACAGGGCTGCTCTGCTCCGCTGGGCTTGGGCAGCTCCGATTCCTCCTGCAGAGCCAAACTTCCCCATTTTAGCAGAAATGTGCGTCCGTGCTCCTCGCCCGGCGAGAGATGGAGCTTTCCTAAGGTTTAACAGGGAAGATTTTCCCCTAAAATTCGTAATTCGTGAGGGAACCAAAACCTGAGTGGTTCAAGAGTGGCCAAGCTGGTGATTTCCATATCTGAGCTAGTGTTTTCTGCATCCGAGACAGAGTTCTGGCAGCTGACCTCGTTTTTCAGCAGCTAACCCAAATGTTGGTTTTAAAGATAAACTCTTCAAATGGTTGTATTTGCAAATTCTATAACCACCTCAACTTTCTTCTGGCATCACCAGGAGAGGCAGAGCCGATATTCCCGTTTTTAATATAAATATGGGTCCGTGCTCATCACCTGGCACCGTCTTGGTCAAAGGATGCATGGATGGGTCTTTCCCAGGGGCTAAAAAGGAAGTTTTTCCTCTAAAACTCGTAATTTCTGAAGGAACCAAAACCTGAATGGTCCAAAAGTGACCGAGCCAGTGATTTTCATATCTGAGCCAAAGTTTTGGCAGCTGAACCATATGCTAGTTTTAAGGATAAACTCTCCAAATGGTTGAATTCCCAAAATCTGTAATGACCTCACCTTGCCCCCTCTGCCCCTTCCCATTCTCTCCCTGCTAACCTCTCATTTTTCTTAACTTTTGCTGGATTTCTCTGCGTTTCCCACAGGAAGATTGTAGGGAAAATAGATGAGGATGGAGACGGGTTCGTGACAGTGGAGGAGCTCAAGGCCTGGATCAAGTTTGCACAGAAGCGCTGGATTTACGAGGATGTGGAGCGCCAGTGGAAGGGCCACGACCTCAATGAGGATGGGCTTGTTTCCTGGGAGGAGTATAAAAATGCCACCTATGGATATATCCTGGGTAGGTCCTGGCCCTTGGATGAGCCTTTCCTGGAGCCAACAGTTGGGACATCCTGCTCTGCTTTGCAGTGCGAGGGTCGGTTGGGTGGAGGTGGATCAGGGTGGGCTCGTGGCACAGTGGTCAGTGGGTGGTCATGGATCGGGGTGGGCTTGTGGAGCGATGGTCGGTGGGATGGACATGGATCAGGGTGGGCTTGTGGAGCGATGGTCGGTGGGATGGACATGGATCAGGGTGGGCTTGTGGAGTGATGGTCGGTGGGATGGACATGGATCAGGGTGGGCTTGTGGAGTGATGGTTGGTGGGATGGACATGGATCAGGGTGGGCTTGTGGAGTGATGGTCGGTGAGATGGACGTGGATCAGGGTGGGCTTGTGGAGTGATGGTTGGTGGGATGGACGTGGATCCGGATGGGCTTGTGGAGCGATGGTCGGTGGGATGGACATGGATCAGGGTGGGCTTGTGGAGTGATGGTCGGTGGGATGGACATGGATCAGGGTGGGCTTGTGGAGTGATGGTCGGTGGGATGGACATGGATCGGAGTGGGCTTGTGGAGTGATGGTTGGTGGGATGGATGTGGATCGGGGTGGGCTTGTGGAGTGATGGTCGGTGGGATGGACATGGATCGGAGTGGGCTTGTGGAGTGATGGTTGGTGGGATGGATGTGGATCGGGGTGGGCTTGTGGAGTGATGGTCGGTGGGATGGACATGGATCGGAGTGGGCTTGTGGAGTGATGGTTGGTGGGATGGATGTGGATCGGGGTGGGCTTGTGGAGTGATGGTCGGTGGGATGGACATGGATCGGAGTGGGCTTGTGGAGTGATGGTTGGTGGGATGGATGTGGATCGGGGTGGGCTTGTGGAGTGATGGTCGGTGGGATGGACATGGATCGGAGTGGGCTTGTGGAGTGATGGTTGGTGGGATGGATGTGGATCGGGGTGGGCTTGTGGAGTGATGGTCGGTGGGATGGACATGGATCGGAGTGGGCTTGTGGAGTGATGGTTGGTGGGATGGATGTGGATCGGGGTGGGCTTGTGGAGTGATGGTCGGTGGGATGGACATGGATCGGAGTGGGCTTGTGGAGTGATGGTTGGTGGGATGGATGTGGATCGGGGTGGGCTTGTGGAGTGATGGTCGGTGGGATGGACATGGATCGGAGTGGGCTTGTGGAGTGATGGTTGGTGGGATGGACGTGGATCGGGGTGGGCTTGTGGAGTGATGGTCAGTGGGATGGAGGCAGAGCGGGATGGGGTTGTGGTGGAGGGAGAGTTTGGGGCCTGCATTAAGGAGGCCCAGGGGAAGTCTGTGGTTGGGAGTGGGGAGCGGCGGTGGCAGACGTTCAGCTGACCGGAGATGGATTTGTCTCCTGGGATAAGCATGGGAATATGATGTTAGGGCATGGCCTTGGTATATGCAGGGCCACCTGGAGCAGATGCCCCCAAGATGTCACACTTTAAACCTCCAAAACTCTCCAAATTAACCTCCTGGTGGCATTAACAAATAAAAATCCAAGTAAAAGAACCCAAAATACATGGAAATCTCCCCAAGGGGATGTTTACACCCCCCTCCACCCCACCTTTTCACCTCTGCAGCCACATTTGGGCGTTCTTGATGTCCCTGGTGACAAATGCAGCTCTGGGCTGAATCCAGGTGATTTTTGGGATTAATGGCATGTGGGAATGGGGGTTTCCAGCCCTTTGGAATTCCTGGCTTGTGGGAGAATTTGGGACCTGCAGGTGGAACCAACTGACCTGCAGCTGTGGAACCACCTTGGTGTGTCCATTGCGTCCCTAAACCCACAAAAACCATTAGCAGAGATTTCAATCGCTTTCCCTTGTCCTGGGAGCAGTGCTAGACTCCAGAACTTGGAGATTTTGGGACACATGCTGGGCCAGCAGTGTGGCATGGCTTCAGACATCCCTGGGAGTGTGGGAAGCAACAGCTCTTTTGGGGTTAAAACCTTAAACCCTCGAGCCCTGTGCCAGCTCTGGCCTCCGGCACTGTAGATTGGCCCGGGTGGAGGAGCTGCAGCTCTGGCGTGTGGAATCCACTCTAATTTCCTAAATATTGCCAAAAATAGTCAAACTGCTCCGCGGGATGTACAGAGGGGGAGCCGCTGCACAGGAGGCTCATCCATCTCCCTTGGGATCGGGGAGGATCTGGATTTGCTGTGCTGGTGGCCGGGGAATTCCCTGTGACACCCCCGGGCTGGGGCAGCGCTTCCCAAACCTCCCTTTTCCATGGATTTCTGGGGTCTGGGCTAATCCTCCTGTGTAAATCCAGCCTGGAAGGGAGGAGAGAGGTCCTGGGAAGGGTTTGAATGAGCACTGTTTGAGGAGTCTGGGGTGTCATTTAGGACCTGCAGGTGTTGGATAGGGAAAAATACGAACATTCATGAGGAAAAGCCTTAATGAGAAAACCCTGCCTTAATGGAACCCCCTTAATGAGCTTAAGGAGAAGTTCCTTGCCTCAGTTGGAGCAGCGCGTGGGCAGTGCCCAGCCCCCGGCACGGCCGATTCCAGAGCTGGAGTGGGGCTGGAGGCCGAGTGCCCTTGGCAGGCCCCGATGGAGCCTCGACTCGTGCTGCTCCCGCATACTTGTGTCCTTACGGAGTGCCGGGAGGATCCTGCCTCACGCTCTGGCTCCGGCTCCTCTCAGCAGGAATTACTTTTCCACAGCTCCTTGCTGCTGAAATGTTCCCCTCTCTTCTCCTCGCTCCCCTGCCTGGCCAGAATGGGGCTGGAATGCCTCTGGAAGTGCCTCCTGAGTGTTGACCCATGGCCAAGGGATGCATGGGGCCAGGCATCGCCCTCGACTGCTCTGGAGGGTCCAGAATGTGGTGTTTTGTCAGCAAAATGAGGTGCTGGGAGTGGCTTTATTAATTAATTAATTACACGCCAGGATGAGTCACCGGGTGGCCCCCAGAAGTGTCACGGAGCAGTGTGGGGTTCTGCTGGGGGAGTCCTGGGAAGCAGGGAATATCAAGTGAGAAACGTCCAAGAGCTTCATCTGAGACTGGAAATTCCTTTGAAACTCCCTTCAAAATCAGAATATTATAATCATCATCATCATCATCATCATCATCATCATCATCATTCCTATTTTTGTTAATTCCTCAATCCCATAGTGGGATCCAAAACCAGGAATGCTTGTCCCAGGAGGCAAGATGTTGGGTTAGGTTCGTGGCTTTGCTGCCACACTCTGAGCAATTCCTCGGCTCTGTCTCCTTCCCCTCCCTCTGCTCCCCCAAACCTCTCCCAGCCCAGGGACCAAGACAGGAAGTGACTTTGGGGGCTTTGGGAGGGTATAACCCTTTTTAACCCACCTGCCCCCCCACCACTCCCCCATCGAACCCATTAATTAGCCCAACATCAATTAAGGAATCGTCTGTTAATGGCGTTGGTCCCAAAGGTTTCCTTGTTTGGGGCTATGCTGCTTCTCAAGGCAAAATCTTGGGAACAGAATGGGGAGTTTGGGGTTCATTCTGCCCTAGAGCTGCCTTAAAGTCAAAATCTTTGGATACTTAATGGCCCCAGGGCTGCTCCAGAGCTCCTTAATCCTGAGCCCCTTAATCCCAATGCCTGCCTTTTGTCCCAGGTAACAGAGCAGGGACACCGGGACTTTTGGACCCTCTTACTGGATCGGGCCTGGCTCTGGTTTAACTTACCCAGAGCGTGGCAATGTCCCCCAGGATGCCCGTTCTCCATGGGCTGCTGGGCACTGCTGGGCCCATGTCCCGGAACTCCTCTCCTGCTGCTGGCGGGGCTGTGCCGCGCGGCCACGCATGCCCCGCAGTCCCACCCGGCTGATGCCTCCTGGCCCTGCCACCGCCCTGGCAGCGAGTGAGATCCCCTTACACATTCCCCTCCCAAAATAGCTCAGGTTGAGCCTCTGGCTGTGCTGGCCAAACCCCCTGAGCCTTGTCTTTTGGGGCCTCTCCCTGGGAATGTCATGATCCCAGGGCTTCCGCAGCTCCTTCTCCTGGGAGTGGGCACGGGAGAGAAGTGGTGGCTGTAATTGAGCTTTTGTTGGCAAAGCATTGGGAGGTTGTGCTGAGAGGGAGGAAGTTGAGTTGAGGAGTTTGAGGTAGGGTGGAGGATGCTGAGGTTGCGTTGAGGAAGTTGAGGATGAGAAGGTTATGTTCAGGAGGGTGAGTGGAGGAGGTTGAGGTTAGGTTGAGGTGAGGGTTGAGGTTGGGTTGAGGAGACTGAGGTTGTCTTGAGGTTGAAGTTGTGAGGAAGTTGAGGTTCAGTAGAGGAGGTTGAGGGTTAGGGTTAGGTTCAGTAGAGGAGGTTGAATTTGAGCAGAGGTTGGATTGAGAATGTTGAGTTGGGTTGAGGTTGGGTTGACGTTGGGTTGAGGTCGTGTTGGTGGTTACCACAGTCCTTCCCTGCCCGAGCTGACCCGGGTGCTCGCTGTGCTCCCTCGCAGACGATCCGGACCCTGACGATGGCTTCAACTACAAACAGATGATGGTGCGGGACGAGCGGCGCTTCAAGATGGCCGACAAGGATGGGGACCTGGCAGCCACCAAGGAGGAGTTCACAGCCTTCCTGCACCCCGAGGAGTACGACTACATGAAGGACATCGTTGTGCAGGTGGGGCCGGCACAGAGGCATTTTGGGAAGCTCTGGTGGCGGTGGTCACCGAGGGGCAGGAATTGCTCCAGGCCCGGCTCACGCCAGCCTCTCCTTGCAGGAAACCATGGAGGACATTGACAAGAACGGCGATGGTTTCATTGACCTGGAGGAGTACATCGGTGAGACACTGGTGCTCCATGTCCTGTCCATATCCCCTTGGGGTCCCCAGCCAGTGGCAGCCACTGCCGCCATGTCCTTCCAGCCCTCCCCCTCACAGACTGTTCTTCTCTCTCTCAACTTCCACCTGCCCCCATGCCTGCATCGAGGATTTTCGGGTGAAATCATGAGCCGGATGGTGCTTTGAGATTCTGGGCATGGATTTAGGGAACTCAAGGCTTTGGGTCAGTCCTTGGGATGGGGCTGGGGCCGTGGGGCTGATCCTGATCCCGCTCTCCCCCCAGGCGACATGTACAGCCAGGACGGTGACGCTGATGAGCCCGAGTGGGTGAAGACGGAGCGGGAACAGTTTGTGGAATTCCGGGACAAGAACCGGGATGGGAGGATGGACAAGGAGGAGACCAAGGATTGGATCCTGCCCTCGGACTATGACCATGCCGAGGCCGAGGCCCGGCACCTCGTCTATGAGTCTGACCAGGACAAGGTGGGCCAGCAGCTCTGGGGGATTTCAGGAGTGGGATGGGGGGAGTGGGGAAATAGCGGGATGGGGAAATAGCGGGATGTGGCATTCCCTGCAGGACGGGAAGCTGACGCGGGAGGAGATCGTGGACAAGTCAGACCTGTTCGTGGGCAGCCAGGCCACGGACTTCGGGGAGGCGCTGGTGCGGCACGACGAGTTCTAGGCTCGACGCCGACACCTATCCATGGGCTCCGTCCCTCGCCGAGGCCGCTCCCGCCGTGGAGAAACCCCATCCCGGCTCCCGGGGACGGGGCTCGGGAAAGCCACACTCCCCCGGCACTTGGGGCTCGTCTCGTTGTGGGTTTTCCCCGGATTTTAATGACTTTTGGGTTATTTTTGTATGTTTTGGTTTTACCACGTGTGGAAACAGCTCCCCTGGCGCGGGGGCAGCGACGGGGCTGCCTGGGGCTGTGGGGCCCGGGGGCCTGGGGGGGAGTGGGAAATTCACAGAGGGATTGGGATTGGAATTGAAGTTGGAATAAAAATTAGAATTGGAATTGGAATTAAAATGAAAATTGGAATTAAAGTTGAAATTGAAATTAAAATTGGAATTTGAATTGGATTGAAATTTGAATTGGATTGAAATTTGAATTAAAAATTGAATTGGAATTAA
>VZTF01003833.1:42588-57216 GCA_013397755.1 Cnemophilus loriae
GTGATGACGTACCTGTCCCAGTTCCCCAAGGCCAAGCTCCGGCCGGGAGCCCCCTTGCGCCCCCGCCCACCCCAGCCCGGCCGTGCACGTGCCTACGGGCCCGGTACGGGGGGCTGAGGGGGCTCGGGGGGCCATGGGGCGGCTGGGGTCCCAGGACAGGGGGGCGTGAGGGGGTGTGGAGGTTTGTGGGGGCACCAGGAGGCTGGGGACCTGGCACAGGTGGGACATGGGGCACATGAGGAGCACGGACCCCACACAGGGGGAGCTCAGGGGCACGTGGGAACTGGCATAGGGGGCACATGGGGAGGGGCGCTGGGTGGGGAACATGGAGGGGCTCAGGAACCCGGCACAACAGGGTACCTGGGGGCTACGGGCTGTCAGGGCTTGAGAGTAAACCATGCCCTCCCCCAAGCCCAGGGACTCCTCTCCAGTCCTGGGGTGTCACCTATGCCCAGAGACACCTGAGGGAAACCCCAGGGTCTCTATCTCTCACCTAGGACTCCCCAAGAGTCCCCCCATGCCCAGGGACCCCTCAAAGTCCTATCAGGCTCACCCCCCCCATACTCAGGAGACCACCATTGACACTCTGGACCCCCCTGCTAACACCAAGGACAACCTGGGGGCCCCAAGTCCTGGGGGGTCGTGGGGTGCCGGGGGTTGTGGGGTGCTGGGGCACCCCCTGACTCCCCCCACCCTGCAGGCATCGAGCCCCAGGGAAATGTGGTGCTGCGCCCAGCCCAGTTCACAGTGGAAACCCTGGAGGCAGGGATGGGCGAGGTCCTTGTCTATGTGGAGGACCCCGAGGGACACACTGAGGAGGTACAGGGGGCCTTGGCCTCCCCTCTGGGGGATTCCCCCAGTCTCCCTCTCTGGGAGACCCCCCCCAGTGCCCCAGCTCTGTGTCACCTCCTTTCCCCGGTTTTGGGGTCTCTTCCCACCCCAGGCGAAGGTGGTCCCCAACAACGACAAGAAGCGAACATACAGTGTCACCTACGTCCCCAAGGTCGGGGGGCTGCACAAGGTGAGCCTCTTGGTGACTCCCCCAAGGCAACCCTTCTGTGACATCCCCTTGCTACCCTCCCTGCAACACTCCCCCCCGATACCCCCCCAACACCCCCCTGTGATGTCCCCGGTGACACCCCCACCCCGTGACGCCCCCCAAGTCTCAGAGCGGTGGCTGCCCCTCCCATGCCTCCCCCCCAAGGGGGATGGGGGACACCTGGCAGTGGGATTTGGGGGTCCCTGGGGGGCTCCCCTTGGGGTCCCCTGGGGACGGTACTGGGTGGTCCTGGGATGCCCCTATGGGGTCCCTGGGCTGCCACACTGAAGTCTGTGGGGGGAGGTGTTGTAATGGGGGGACCTTGGAGTGTCCCACTGGGATTCCTGGGTGTCCTATGCATTAGGGTCCCTGAGGGGGACAACAGGGAATCCTGGGGGTCACTGCTGGGGGATCCTCTTCAGGTTGTCATCACAAGGGGGTCCCTGGGATGTCTCATGTGCTGTCTCCATGGGGGTCCATGGGGGGGTTGTCCCTGAGGTGTGGTGTAGCCATGGGGGCTGTGGTCCCCTCACACCCTTGATGTCCCCGTGCCCTCCAGGTGACGGTGCTGTTCGCGGGGCAGAACATTGATGGGAGCCCCTTTGGGGTGACCGTGGGCATGGCCCTGGGTGATGCCAGCAAGGTGACAGCACGTGGCCCCGGCCTGGAGCCCGTGGGCAACGTGGCCAACAAGCCCACCTACTTTGACATCTACACTGCAGGTGAGGGCACGGGGGCGCTGGGGGTCTCTGGAGACACATCCTTGTGGTGGTGTTGCCATGGCATGGCCAAGTGACTGGGGACATGCCTTCATGGTGGCATGACCATGGCATGGTCCAGAGACTTCGAGGACATATCCTTGTGGTGGTGTGGCTGTGACATTACTTGCTGGCACTGCGGTCATGTCCTCATGATGACATGGGGTGGCCTGGTGGCTCTGCGGATGTGTCCTTGGAGTGGCAGGGCCATGGCATGACCACAGCATGATCTCATGGTGGCTTGGGGACACGTCCTTCTCATTCCAGGGCCGTGGCGTGGCCAGGTGGCTCTGGGGATTTGTCCTCAAGGTGGCTTCAATGTAGCATGACTTGGTGGCTCTGGGGCCATGCCTTCATGGTGACATGGCCATGGGGTGGTCTTATGGTGGCAGGGCCATGGTATGGCAAGTGGCACCAAGACTGTGTCCTTCTTGTGCCATGGCCATGGCATGGTCTGGTGGCTATGGGGCCATGTTGTCAGGGTGACGGGGCCATGGCATGGCTGGGTGACTCTGGGGACATGTCCTTATGGTGGCCTGGCCATCTGATGGCCTGGTGACTCCCCACGGTGGCCTGGCCATGGCACTGAGCCCGTGTCCTGGTGATGACAGGGGCTGGCTCGGGCGATGTGGGGGTGGTGATCACGGACCCCCAGGGCCGGCGGGACACAGTGGAGGTGATGCTGGAGGACAAGGGGGACAACGTGTTCCGCTGCACCTACCGGCCCGTCCTCGAAGGGCCACACACCATCTGTGTCACCTACGCTGGCGCCCAGGTCCCCAGAAGCCCCTTCACTGTCAATGTGGCTGAAGGTGAGGCTCCGTCCCGGGTCCCCGTGTGGCTCCACAACATTTGTGACCACTGTAGCTAATGACACCTATCAGTGGCCCCATGTCACCCAGCAGTGACCACAGTGGCCCCCAAGGCACCCAGCGGTGACCATGGTCGTCCATGACACCAATAAGTGACCACGGGTGAACCCATGGTCCCCTCACACTCACCAGGGTGTCCCTCTGGCCCCCCTGTCCGCAGGGTGTCCCTGTGGCATCCATCAGTCCCAGGGTGTCCCCAGGGGTTGGTTCCTTGTGCCTCTGAGGATCCCATGGCACTCCCCTGTCCCCAGGGCATCCCCAAGGTGTTCCCATGGGCCCCTCCCAGCTCTGGGGACACCCCACCCCTACCTGTCCCCGGGGGTTCCCCAGGGTCACCCCAGTGCCCTGTGAGTGCTGGTGGGTGCTAATGGGAGTTTGCAGCCTGCACCCCCTCGGCGGTCCGGGCCACGGGCCGGGGGCTGCAGCCACGGGGAGTCCGAGTGCAGGACGTGGCTGACTTCAAGGTCCTCACACGGGGCGCGGGCAGTGGGGACCTGCGGGTGACACTGCGGGGACCAGGTACGTGTCACTGTGTGGGGTTGGATGGCTGGGGGGCCCATGGGGTGAGTGTATGGGTGGGGGTTCCCCATGGAGGGATGTATCTACACGGGGGACCCATGGGGGGTCTAGGGTTGGGGGACGCCATGGGGGTGGNGTGCCCCTGGGGTGGGTGCCCCATCTGACTCCTCCCACAGGGGGCACGGAGGAACCGGTGAAGGTGCGGGATGTCGGTGATGGTGTCTACGAGTGCGAGTACGTGCCCCGGGTGCCCGGCACCTACCAGGTGTCCATCACCTGGGGGGGCTACGCCATCCCCCGCAGGTCAGTGGCAAGCACAGGGGTCCCGGCAGGGGGAAGTGAGGGGGGTGGGTTTGTGCGGAGGGGGAAGTTGGTGTACACGCCCCACCCCTCACTGCCTCTCCACCCTGCCCAGTCCATTTGAGATGCAGATGTCTCCCTGGGGGTGGGGGTTTTGGGGAATGTGGGGGGTGTGTGTGGGATACAAGCCCTCCTTCACCCCCCCAGCCTATTTGAGGTTCAGCTGTCCCCCCAGGGGTGGGAGATGTTTGGCAGGGCTGGGGAGTGCAGGTGTGTGCAGGTGTAGAATAGCCTCCTCTCCCCTACCCCCCCAGCCTGTTCGAGGTGCAGGTGTGTGAGGGAGTGGGGGTGTACAGGTGTGTTACAGCCCCTCCTCACACCTACCTGTCCCCCCCAGCCCGTTTGAGGTGCAGGTGTCCCCCCAGCCGGGGGCGCAGAAGGTCCGGGCCTGGGGGCCGGGACTCGAGGGCGGCGTTGTGGGGCGGCCCGCAGACTTCGTGGTTGAGGCCATCGGCACCGAAGTGGGGACCCTTGGTGAGCTGGGGGTGACATGGAGGTGGGGGGCACTGTGGTGGGGACCCTGGGTGAGCCCTGAAGGGGGGGACATGGGGACAGGGTCAGGGACACCGTTGTGGGGACGTGGGGACAGGGTTGGGGGTCATGTGGTGGGAACAGGGTGAGGAGCTACGTGGTGGGGACAAGGGCATGAGTGGGTGACACCCTGCTGGGGACATGTGGACAGAATGGGGGGCCCCATGGGGGGATGTGGCACTGTGAGGGATGTCACTGTGGTGGGGACTAGGGCATGGAGTGTGTGAAACCCCACTGGGGACATGGGGACAGGCTGGAGGCACCATGGTGGGGTCCCTCACTGCTGCGGTGACACAGGCATGCAGATATGGGGACATGGGGCAGGTTGGCAGTGGCCCCAGTGGGGTTGTGAGGACATGGGTGGTGCCACGCTGGGGACATGGTCACAGAGAGGGGACAATGGTCTGGGGATCCCCACTGTGGGGACGTAAAGACACATTAGGTGTCACCCTGCTGGGGGCATGGGCACAGAGGGGGGACAAGGATGAGGTCTGGGGGTCTTGGCTCGGGCGCAGGGTAACGGTGGCTGTGTTGCTCCCAGGGTTCTCCATTGAGGGCCCATCCCAGGCACGCATCGAGTGTGACGACAAGGGCGATGGCTCGTGCGATGTGCGGTACTGGCCCACGGAGCCCGGGCTCTATGCTGTGCACGTGGTCTGTGACGATGAGGACATCCGGGACAGCCCTTTCATGGCTGACATCCGCCCCGCTCCCCCCGACTCTTGGCCTGACAAGGTGCTGCGACCCACAGCAACCCACAGATCCTGTTGTGCCCTTGTGCCCCACAGTGCCCTGCTGTGCCCCACTGCACCCTGTTACACCTCACCTGTGGGTGCTGGGGGTGCCAGCACCCCATTGCATCCTCCTAAACCACCCCCTGCACAGGTGAAGGCCTTCGGGCCGGGGCTGGAGCCCACTGGCTGCATTGTGGATCGCCCGGCCGAGTTCACCATCGACGCCCGTGGTGCTGGCAAGGGGCCCCTCAAGCTCTATGCACAGGTGGGAACCACAGGAGCCTGTTGGGTGGTGCTGGGGCCCATTGGGTGGTGCTGGGTGCTGTTGAGTGACACTGGGTGGTGCTGAGCCTCTCTGAGTACTGTTGAACACTGCTGGATTACATTTAGTGTTGTTGGGCACCATTGGGTGCCCTTGAGCACTATTGGGTGCTGCTGGGGACCATTGGGTGCCACTGGCCAGTGCCGAGTGCCGTTGGGCACCATTGGGTGCCATTGGCCAACACTGAGTGCCGTTGGGCACCATTGGGTGCCACTGGGCAACGCCGAGTGCCGTTGGGCTCCCTCACCTCCCCCCTGCTGCTGACAGGACGCCGAGGGCTTCCCCATTGACATCAAGGTGAAGGACAATGGTGATGGCACCTTCCACTGCGTCTACGTCCCCACCAAGGCCATGAAGCACACAGTCATTGTCGCCTGGGGGGGTGTCAACACCCCCAACAGCCCCTTCCGTGTGAGTGTCATAAGGGGCGCATGGGGTGCTGGGGTGGCCGTGGGGGTCCCAAGGGGTGTAGGGAGGGGGTGCTAGTCATGGAGGGTGTTAAGGTGTCAGATGTGGGGCATGGGAGTCCCATGGGGATGGGGGCCAGGGTGGGGCTGGGGGCCAACGGGGTGATGTGGATGGAGATGGGGGTCGCATGGGGTGCTGGCTGTGGGGATGGGGGTCCCAGACCTATAGGGTGCTGGGGAAGGATTGGGGGTAGTGGTTGGAGGATGGATGAAGGCAGGGGTGCCAGTGGTGGGGTTGGAAGTCCCAGTCCCATGGGGTGCCAGGGAAGGAGGGGTCTGTGCCTCCGCCCCATATGTGACACTGTGGGCCCACAGGTGAGCGTGGGTGAGGGCAGCCACCCCAGCAGGGTGAAGGTGCATGGGCCGGGTGTGGAGAAGACGGGGCTGAAGGCCAATGAGCCCACCTACTTCACCGTGGACTGCAGCGAGGCTGGACAGGGTGGGTGCCGTGGTAGGGGGCACCCTGGGAACTCCTCTGTGGGCATGAGACCTGCATCACTCGGCCAGCACTCCTGGTCCTGCACCCCTGGTCCTGGACCATTGCCACCAGTCCTGCTCCATCATCCCTGGATCAAGGGTCCTTCATTCTGGGCCCATCGGTTCTGGTCCTGGTCCTGCATCACTGGTCCAACATCCCTGATCCTGCATCCCTGCTCCTGGTCCATTGTCCCTGCTCCTGGTCCAGGATTCCTGGGCCTGCATCCCTGTTCCTGCACCTACATCCCTGGTCCATTATCTCTGATCCTGGTCCATCAACCCTGATCCTGATCCTAGGTCCATCATTCCCAGTCCTGATCCAGCCCCCTGCCCCATGTGCCCAGCTCCACTCCTTGGTGTCCCCCTGGCGAGTGGGGGCCACTGACCCAGCTACCCCCACAGGTGACGTCAGTATTGGCATCAAGTGCGCCCCAGGAGTGGTGGGGCCGCTCGAGGCTGACATCGACTTTGACATCATTAAGAATGACAATGACACCTTCACGGTCAAGTACACAGCGCCGGGCGCGGGGCTCTACACCATCATGGTGCTCTTTGCCAACCAGGTCAGGGTTCTGGGACTGCCCCACATCCCCGAGGGTCCATCCCCCACTCTGTGGGGTGCCCCTAGCCCCCAGGGGCCAGGTGGGGCCAGGGCTTTGACCCTGTGGTGCCCCCATTTCACTGTGCCCTCGTCTTGGTCCCCAGGAGATCCCCTCCAGCCCCTTCCGCATCAAGGTGGACCCATCCCATGATGCCACCAAGGTCAAAGCTGAGGGACCCGGGCTCAGCCGGACGGGTGAGGGGCCGGGGACAGTGGGGTGGGGATGAGGGACAGGGAGTGGGGGTGATGGGTACTGTGAGGAAGGTGCTGTGAGTGCTGTGGGTCCCGCAGGGGCTGACTGTGGGGTGCAGGGGTGGAGGTGGGGTCCCCCACCCACTTCTGGGTGCTGTGGGGCAGGGACTGTGGGTCCTGTGGGTGCCGTGGGTCCTGCAGTGACTTGACGATGTGGTGCAGGGGTGGAGGTGGGGACTCCCACCCACTTCCGCGTGCAGACGCGGGGGGCGGGGAAGGCCCCCCTGGACGTGCGGTTCGTGGGGACGGGGCCTGGCCCAGCTGTTGCCGACTTTGAGGTCATCGACAATCACGACTATTCCTACACTGTCAAGTACACCCCGCTGCAGCAGGTGCGTGCTGGGGGCACCCTGACCTGGGGAGGGGGCACCCTGACCCATGGGAACACCCCATGGAGGCACCTCAACCTGTCTGGGCACCCCAACCCACAGGGTCACCCCATGGGGGGCTCCCCAAAATATAGGGACTCCTCAGCCCATGGGGTACCCAAGAGGGGCCCCCTCATTGACACTCCATTCCTTGGGCTCCCCCAAGGACACCCCCCCATACAGCCCAGTGTACAGGGGCACCCCCATGAGCACCCCCAGCTCCTGGCACCCCATGAGCACCCCTAGCTCCTGGGCAGCCCACCCCTATGAGCAACCCCCATTGCCATGGACACCCCACCTCTGTGGGCACCCCCCTGGGGCAGCTACAGCCCCACATGGGTGCCTGTCAACCCAGAGCACCCCCAGATCCACGGGTTCCCCCCATCCCTGGGGCTTTACCCTCCCCAGCACCCATGGGTGACCCCCAGCCTCCCCCAGCCTTATTAGCTGTGTGTCCCCTGAAACCCCGTTGGAATCCCCAGCACCGTCCCATGAGTGTTCGCCCTCTGCCCTGTGACTGGGCGCTGTTTGGGGGTCCCCCAGCAGCACCCTGAAGTGGAATTGTTCCTGCAGGGCCCCCTGTCTGTGGTGGTCACCTATGGGGGGGACCCCATCCCCAAGAGCCCCTTCCCCGTCACTGTGGCCCCCCCACTGCAGCTGGGCAAGGTCAAGGTGCAGGGGCTCAACAGCAGTGAGTGGCGGCACTGGGGGAATGGGGAGGGACTGAGGGAGGGGAGCACCCTGCATGTGGGGTGCAGGGGGGGGTGGGCCCTGGCAGGGACACTTGAGCATTGGGAGCACCCTGGGGGAAGAGGCCCTGGAGGGGACACCTGGGAGAGGGGATCAGCCTGGGGGGACACTCTGAATGTGGGGGCACTCTGGGGGAGGGCACTCTTGGGTGTGGGGTTCACCACAGGGTGAGGGCACATGAGGGCATGGACACTGCATGTAGGGGTACCTGGGTGGGGGATACACACCCTGGTTATGGGGTGCAGCTTGGATATGGGGGCCCCAAGGGTGGGTTGGGAGGCACTCTGGTAGGGGAAGTTTGGGACTGCCTGTGTGTGGGGGCAGCAAGGATATGGGGGACAGATATGGGTAGGGGCATGGGGGGACACACACCCTGTGGGGAAACAGGACCCTGGATATGGGGGACACCCTTGGGTGGAGGTGGCACACTCTGGGACGGACACACACACCTACCCCCCGGATCTGGGGAATACATCTGGATGTGGGGTTCTCCATGGGTCTGGGGGCACCCCAGGGTGTGGGGTGCCCCTCTGACCCCCCACTTCCCTGCAGAGGCGGAGGTGGGGCAGGTGCAGGAGTTCCAGGTGGAGGCACAGGGCGCAGGGGGCCAGGGGCAACTGGAGGTGAAGGTGACTGGCCCCTCGCGGCGCCCCGTGCCCTGCACAGTGGGGCCTGCACCCCCCGGGGGCCCCCACCCCGTCACCTTCACGCCCGCCGAGGAGGGGCCCCACCGTGTCGAGGTCACCTACGATGGGCACCCAGTTCCAGGCAGCCCCTTCCCTGTGGAGGCTCTGCTGCCCCCTGACCCCTCCAAGGTGAGCATGGCACATGCGTGTGCAACAGGGGTGTGTGTCCCCACCCTTGTGTGTCCCTCTGCCCTCCTGACTCCCATGTGCCACTGACAAGCCCCACATGTGCCTATGCCCCCATGACCCCTGCACGTCCTCTCTGACTCCCACGTGTTCCTGTGTGAGCAGGCAGTGGGCCTGGGCCGGGGCTGCAGGGCAGTCACATGGGGGTCCACTGACCTCTACCTGTCCCCGTGTCCCTCTTGCCCACCACGTGTCCCTCTGTCCCCCTGGCCCTGACCTACCTGTCCCTGTGTCCCTTTTGAACTCCACCTGTCCCTATGTTCCCCCTGACCCCCATGTGTCCCTGTGCCTGCAGGTGGTGGCCTCGGGGCCGGGGCTGAAGGGCGGCTGTGTTGGGGTCCCGGCACCCTTCTCCATTGCCACGCAAGGCGCAGGCAGTGGGGGGCTGGGGCTGACAGTGGAGGGGCCCTGCGAGGCCAAGATCGAGTGCCAGGACAATGGGGATGGCTCCTGCGCTGTGTCCTACCTGCCCACGGCGCCCGGAGAGTACCACATCAACATCCTCTTTGCTGGGCGCCACATCCCAGGCAGCCCCTTCACGGCTGCGGTCACGGCACCCTTTGACCCGGCCAAAGTGACCGCGTCGGGGCCAGGGCTGGAGCGTGGCCGTGCGGGCGAGGTGGCCGCCTTCTCCGTGGACTGCTCACAGGCCGGCGAGGCTGAGCTCACCATCGAGATCCGCTCTGAGGCCGGCGTCAAGGCCGAGGTGCTGGTGCAGAACAACCGCGACGGCACCTACGCCATCACCTACACTCCGGCCTGTGCTGGCGCCTACACCATCACCATCAACTATGGCGGCCTCCCGGTCCCCAACTGCCCCGTGCGCGTCACCGTTGACCCAGCCATCGACACCAGCAGCGTCAAGGTCTACGGCAAAGGCGTGGAGCCGCGAGGTGAGGGAGTGGCCATGCAGGGGCTGCTCACCATGGCACCTCCTTCCCTTGGCTGGGGATCTCCTTCTCCTCAAGGGCATCCCATCCCTGTGGGTATCCTTTCCTCCTGGGTACCCCCATGGACACCACCACAGGCATCTCCCCTCTGTGAGCATCTCCATGGCCACCCCATCCACGTGGGTACCCCCTCTCTGTGGACACCCCCGCTCACAAGCATTCCAACCCCATGGGCATCCCCTCCCCATGGACACCCCATGGACAGCCCTTCTCATGTGGGGGGTCTCTGGGCATCCCATGGACCTCCCTCCATGGGCACCTCCTCCTTGCATGGACAACCCTGTGGCCATGGACACTCCCATGGTCACCAATATCTCCTCCCCATGGGCATCCCCTCTAATGGGGGCTCTCCTGGGCACCCCACAGGCATCTCTCCTCCCTGTGTCCCCCTTCCCTCGCCACTACTCATTGGTCCCTGTGGTTTTCCTCCCATTCATGGGGGAAATTCTGGGGGTGCAGGGGGTGTAGGGTGGGACCCCAAGGTTGTGCCACTTCTGCCTTGAAGCCCCTGTATGTGCCAAGGGGGCCATGGGCTCTCAGGGGGTGCTGTAAGGGACCCCCAGGTGAGCTCTGGGCCCCCTTGACCCCTCTGTACTCCTCAGGGGTGCTGCGGGAGGTGAGCACTGAGTTCACGGTGGATGCGCGGGCACTGGCCCCCAACGGGGGGCCCCACGTCCGGGCACGGGTGCTGAACCCCTCAGGGACCCCCATCGACACCTTTGTCACTGACCTCGGCGACGGCACCTACCGCGTGGAGTACACACCCTTCGAAGAGGGTGAGGGACCCCCACAACCCCCCTGGGAACCCCAAGACCCCTGGAGACCCCCAGGCCCCCTTGGAGAACACACACACACCCACGGGACACCCAAACCCCTAGGGACCCCCAGCTCCCTGGGGAACACCAACACACCCCAGGAACCTCCAGGGACCGTGAGCTCCCCCAGGGACTCTCCTCCCACACTGGACTCCAACACCCCCCTGGGACCCCAAGACCTGGCCAGGCATCCTCCATTCCTCATGAGGGACTCTCAGAGAAGGACCTTCCTATACTATGTCCAAGTGGGACCCCCTTCAATTCCCCCTGGATCCCCAGAACCAGGAACCCCCAAGCCCCCTGAGACACCCCCAAATCCCAACCAAGGACTCCCAGCCTCCCCCTGAAAACTCATCCAGGGATCCCCAAAGCCCCCAAGACCTTCCAGACCCCACACAAGAACCCCCAAAATCCCCTGAGAATCCCCACCCCACCCCCCAGAGACCCCTTGTGTCCCCTCCATGGGCACTGTGTGATGGTGTCCCTGTCGCAGGGCTGCACCTGGTGGAGGTGACATATGATGACGTGGCGGTCCCCAAGAGCCCGTTCCGTGTGGGGGTGGCCGAGGGCTGCGACCCCACACGCGTTCGGGCGCACGGCCCTGGCCTGGAGGGCGGCCTGGTGGGCACAGCCAACCACTTCACTGTGGAGACCAGGTAGGCACTGACCTCCAAACTCAACCCAGCCCTGCGCCCCAAAGCCCCCCAACCCCTGCCTTCCAAATCTCCTCTCCTGGCCCTATTCCATGCCCACTGACCCCTCATGTTGTCCATGTTGGGGGGTTTGGGGTGGGCATGGCCACCTGCTTCAGCATGGAGACCAGGTGGGCACCAACCCTGAGTCCCTCCATTCCCACCCTGCCACCACCCCACACCCATGGATTCCCCCCCCAGAGATGTCACCTCTATCCCAAGCCACCAACCCACCATCTCTATTCCCTGCCGTGGAAGTGTCCTCTGTCCTCTTGCACCTGTGCCCTTCGTGTGCATGTCCCACTTCTATCCCATGTCACCAACCCAGCACCTCCATCGTGTGCCACCACTCTGGCATCTCTATGTTCTGCCACAGAGGTCCCATGTCCCTTCTCTTGCATGCTCTACCACCTGTGTCCCTTCCCATGGATGTACCACCTCAATCCCACATCACCAAACAGGCATCTCCATCCCCTGCCATGAAAGTGCCACCTCCATCCGATGTCACCAGCATGGCATCTCTGTCCCCTTGCCATGGAGGTGCCACCTCTGCCAGGGAGGTAGCACCTCCCTCCCCTTGCCATGGAGGCGGCACCTCCATCTCCCCACCACAGCTGTTGTTCCCCCTGGCCCCACCATGCCTGTGTCACCTCTCTGAGCGGTGGCATGTCCCTAGGGGTGCCGGCACCGGGGGGCTGGGCTTGGCCATCGAGGGTCCCTCGGAGGCAAAGATGTCCTGCAAGGACAACAAGGACGGGAGCTGTGCAGTGGAGTATGTCCCCTTCACACCTGGTGACTACGACGTCAACATCACCTTCGGCGGCCACCCCATCCCCGGTGCGGGGGGACACAGGGACAGGGTGGTGGGGGGAGAGGTGTCCTGGTTGTTATCTGTTGGTCACAGGGTTTCACTGTGGTGACGCCACCCATGGTGGCCCCATGGCCAAGCTGGCCCCTGCCTGTGCTGTCTCCATGGCCATGGCTTTGGTACCCCCATGGCCACACTGCCCCATGGCCATGTTGTCCCCATGTGGAGCCTTTGCCCAAACTGTTTCTGTGGCCATGCTGTCCTTGTTCCCATGCTGACTGTATGGACATGTTGACCCCATGACCATGGTGACCCCACACTGTGCTCATGCCCATGTTGAGCCCTTCCCCACACTGACCCCTTGGCCATGCAGTCATTGGGCTGATACTGACTGATGGTCATGTTGTCCTCATGGCTCACATTGATCCTATGGCCATGTTGACCTCATGGTCATCTTGTCCCCATGCCCATTTTCAACCCATAGCCATGTTGACCCCATGGATGTGTTGACCCCATGGCCACATTAACCTTACGCGCACACTGGCCCCACACTGTGCCCATGCACATGATGGACATGCCAACTCTGTGGCCATGCTGTCCCTGTGTCCACGTTAACCTCATGGCCATGCTGACCTTGTCCTCATGCTGACCCCATCCCCACACTGCCCCCATTCCCACACTGACCCCACGCTCACATTGGCAGTGGCCACACTGCCCCCATCCCCACCCTACTCTGCCCCGTGCTGCCTCCCTCATGCACTGACCCTCTTCCCCACATAGGGAGCCCATTCCGGGTGCGAGTGCGGGATGTTGTGGACGCCTCAAAGGTGACGTGCTCAGGGCCAGGGCTGGGCCCCAGTGTCCGTGCACGGCTGCCGCAGAGCTTCACTGTGGACGTCAGTGCTACGGGACGTGCAGCCCTTGAGGTGACGCTGCTGGGGCCCACTGGTACGTGGGGACATGGGGGGCAGGGGGAGCCCGTGTCTCGTGGGGTGTTCTGACCTGTGGGGTGTCCTGCCTCATAAATGTCCTACTCCATAGGGTATCCAGCCCCTTGGATCCCATGGTCTATAGAGAGTCCTGCCCGCTGGGATGTCCTGCCTCATGGATTGTCCAGCACCATGGAGGCCCTGTTCCATAGGGGGTCCTGCCTCATGGTGTCCCCTGTTATATAGGGTTTCCTGCCTATGGACATCCTGCTCCATAGGGTGTCCTACCCCATAGGACATCCAGCCCCATGGATGCCCTTCTTCATAGGATGTCCAACTCCATGGGGTGCCCTCCCCATGGATACTCAGATCCACAGGGTGTCCTGCTCCATGGAGTTCCCTGCCCAGGGAGGTTGTGCCCTACATGCTGCTCTATATCCCCCATGTCCTCCTGTCCCACACGTCCCCCTGCCTCACATGTCCCCACCCCACATGTCCCACTGCCCCACAGGGCTGCCAGAGCCAGTGGAGATCCGGGACAACGGTGACGGCACCCACAAGGTCACCTACACCCCAGCCACCGATGGGCCCTACACCGTGTCTGTCAAGTACGGGGGGCAGGAGGTGCCACGCAGGTGAGACCCCACCTCGGGTGGGCAGAGGGGGGACACAGGATCCCCACACAGCCTGGAGATCCCGGCACCCTCCTGACTCCCTGCTTCATCCCAGCCCCTTCAAGGTGACGGCGCTGCCCACCCATGATGCCAGCAAGGTGCGGGCGAGTGGCCCCGGGCTGAGTGCGGGAGGGATCCCTGCCAGCCTCCCCGTCGAATTTACCATTGACGCCCGCGACGCTGGCGAGGGACTGCTCACGGTGCAGATTCTGGTCAGTGTGTGAGGGGGAGACATGGGGGAGTGTGGAGGTTGTGAGGGGACACATTGAGGGTGGGTGAAGGGCTGCTCACAGTTCAGATCCTGGTCAGTGCAGGGGGGAGTCATGGGGTGCTGAGCCCCACACAGTGCCCTTTGCCCCACATCCCGGGGTGCTGAGCCCCACAGGGTGCCCCCGGCACAGGGCACTGATGGGGTTGCCTGCAGGACCCCGAGGGGCAGCCCAAGAAGGCATCAATCCGGGACAACGGGGATGGCACCTACACAGTGTCCTACGTGCCCGATGTGCCAGGGCGCTACACCAGCACCGTCAAGTACGGGGGCGACGAGATTCCTGCATCGCCCTTCCGTGTCCTCGCCGTGCCCGCTGGCGATGCCAGCAAGTGCCTCGTCACAGGTGGGGCTGCCCCACAGTGTCCTTATGCTGACCTATGTCAACCCCTTGCTGGCCCATGGCATCCCCTTGCTGACCCACGGCATCCCCTCACTGCCCCACAATGTCCCCTCGCTGCCCCACCGCACCCCTCCCTGCCCCACAGCATCCCTGCTGTCCCATGGCATCCCCTCCTGCCCCACAACATCCACATGCTGACCCACAGTGTCCCCTTGCTGTCCCACAGC
>VZTF01003833.1:57256-67864 GCA_013397755.1 Cnemophilus loriae
GTAGTTGGGGGATAGGTTTGGAGTCCCCCCATGGCCCTGACCCCACCCTCCCCCGCAGGTGCTTGCCTGGGCCCCACGATCCAGATCGGGGAGGAGACGGTGATCACCGTGGATGCAAAGGCAGCAGGACAGGGCAAGGTCACCTGCAAGGTGTCAACGCCTGATGGTGCTGAGCTGGATGTGGACGTGGTGGAAAACCACGATGGCACTTTTGACATCTTTTACACTGCACCGGAACCTGGCAAATACGTCATCACCATCCGCTTTGGCGGGGAGCACGTCCCTAACAGCCCCTTCCATGTCATGGTGGGTGGGGCACTGGGGGGGGCACTGTGAGTCTGGGGGGTTGTGATGAGCACCATGGGTCAGAGTTTGGGAGACCATGGTGTGGGCAGCATGGAACTGGGAGACCATGGTGGGTGCCATGCGGCAGAGAGTTGGGACCATGATGGGCACTGTGGGGTTGGAAGATCATGGTGGGTGCTGTATGGCAGAGAGGTGGGGCCACGGGGTTGAGAAACTGTGGTGGATCCGAGGGGCAAAGAGTCGAGGGCACAATGGGCATCATGGGACAGACTTTGAAGACCAGGGCAACACCATGGAATAGGGCAACCATGGTGGGGTTGGAACGTCATGGTAGGCACCAACAGACAGAGAACTGGGGCCATGGTGGACACCAAGGGACAGAGAGTTGAGTCAGTCAGCATGGAGTTGCAAGAGCACAATGGGCACTGCAGGGTTGGGTGACCATGACAGGAGTTATGGAACTGGGGGACCATGGTGGGGCAATGTCAGGACGATGGTGGCCATCATGGAGCTGAGAGAGTTGGGAGACCATGGTGGGCACTGTGGGGCTGGATGACCATGGTGGGCACCATGGGGCCAGGGTCGTGATGTTGGGGGTTGGGGTCATGGTGGACACCACGGGGTTTGGAAGTCATGAGGATCATCATAGGGCTGAGAGCCCACCATGGGGGTTCTCATGTCCCCTCTATGGCCACCCTGGGGCTGGAAGCCCACCACAGGATTCTCACCCTCCCTCTCTGCCCCATGATCAGGCCACGGAAGAGCCCCCAGCCACCACCGAGAACCTCCGGCCCTTTAACCTCGTCATCCCCTTCACGGTGCAGAAGGGTGAGATCACAGGTACAGCGCAGGGTTGTGGGGACAGGGACCACCTCTTGAGGCACCAGCTCCCCTCTTGGTGCCCCCACTGACAAAATACCCCCAGGTGAGGTGCGGATGCCCTCGGGGAAGACAGCACGGCCCAACATCACCGACAACAAGGACGGGACAGTGACAGTGCACTATGCCCCCTCTGAGAAGGGGCTGCACGAGATGGACATTCGCTATGATGGCAACCATATCCCCGGTGAGCCACTGGGGGTCACTGGGAACCACTAGGGGGCACTGGGAGCCACTGGGAGGTGGCTGAGGAAGGTTGATACCAGTATGCCCTGGCTGGACTCCTGTGGGTCAGGCACGCATCATGCTGTGGAATGTCCCTGTGAAGTGTCTCTGTGGGGTCCATGATTGGTCACCCTTGGGCTGGGGTGTCCCCATGGGTCCCTAACCATTGTCCCCTGTGTCCCCAGGGAGTCCCCTGCAGTTCTACGTGGATGCCATCAACCCACGCCATGTCAGTGCCTATGGGCCTGGGCTGAGCCATGGGATGGTCAACAAGCCATGCACATTCACCATTGTCACCAAGGATGCTGGCGAGGGTAAGTGATGGTCAAGGGGGGCTGGGAGGTTGTGGGGACCCCGCAGTGCCACCAGGAGGGGCTGGAGACCCCCGGTGCCTCCTGACGCCCCTTGTCCAGTGCCTTCTGACACCCCCTGTGCCTCCAGGTGGGCTGTCGCTAGCAGTTGAAGGTCCCTCCAAGGCAGAGATCACCTGCCAGGACAACAAGGATGGGACATGCACCGTGTCCTACCTGCCCACAGCCCCTGGCGACTACAGCATCATTGTGCGCTTTGATGACAAACACATCCCGGGCAGCCCCTTCACTGCCAAGATCACCGGTGAGACAGGCTGGGGGGCACAGTGGGGTGTGGGGGACTTCTGGGGGTTCTTGGGGCCTCCACATGGCCATGGGGGCACCTGGGTGGCCATGGCGACACCTACGGAGTCATGGCCAGGAGGGCACCTGCGTGGCTGTGGGGGCACCTGTATGACCCATAGGGGCACCTCTGGGTCATGAAGACCATGTCATGGTCATGGGGGCACTTGTAGGGTAATGGGCACAAATGCCCCAGGGCCATTGGGACAGCTGTGGTGTCTCTTGTCCATCCCTGGCCACCAGGATCCCCCCTCCCATGGCCTTGAGGACACTCTGAAGCCTTGGAAATCCCAACCTGTGGCCATGGGGATGTCATGGAGCTTTGAGGACCCCATCACAAGGATATGTAGACCTTGTGAAGACCCTATCCATGGCTTTGAGGACCCTATTCACACATCTTTGGGCAACCCCCAATTCTGGGGACCCTCTCCATATGTCCATTGGGACCTTGTGGAGCTTTGGGAATATCATTCCATCACCATTGGGATCCTATCCATCTTGTCCTCCACCTTGGGCTGATGTCCCTCCTTATGGCATCTCTTCAGGGGATGACTCCATGCGCACGTCCCAGCTCAACGTGGGCACCTCGACGGATGTGTCACTAAAGATCGCAGAGACAGACCTGAGCCTGTTGGCAGCTACCATCCGTGCACCCTCAGGCAACGAGGAGCCATGCCTGCTCAAGCGGCTGCCCAACCGCCACATTGGTGTGCAGGGACACGGGGACACCATGGGGACACGGGGACATGCAGATGTGGGCACAGGAGAACAGGGACATGAGCCCATGAGAGGAGGATGTGGGACTTGGAGGGACTTGTTGGGACAGGGAACAGTGGGGCTATGGGGTCACAGGGATGGGTGGCCTTGTAGCATTGGATCAGCAGGGGGTTGGTGGTCATGGTCAGGGGACTTGGATGGTGACCAGGGGCTGATGGAGGTGGCCAGGGGCTGGTGGTGGTGGCTAGGGGATGGGGATGGTATATGAGTGGTGGCCAAGGCTAGTGGTGGTGCGTGACTGCTGTGTCCTCCCCCCCAGGCATCTCATTCACACCCAAGGAGGTGGGCGAGCACGTGGTGAGCGTGCGGAAGAGTGGGCAGCACGTCACCAACAGCCCCTTCAAGATCCTGGTGGGACAGTCAGAGATTGGTGATGCTGGCCGGGTCAAGGTGTGGGGCCAGGGGCTGCTAGAGGGCCACACCTTCGAGGTGGCTGAGTTCATCGTGGACACACGCAGTGCTGGTGAGGCCATGGTGGGGGATGGCTATGGGGGAGGTGGTGGCCATGGGGGAGTTGGTAGCCATGGCTAAGGGCAGAATGGGGTGATGGCCATGACTACGTGTTGGTTGTGGCCACCTAAGGATGAGGCGGTGGCCATGGTTATGGCAGTGGTGTGCTATGGCCACATGTGATGGTGGCCAAGGCTATATGTGGCCAGGAAGGGATGGTGGTAATGGTCATGGCCAAAGCAGGATGGTCCCTGTGGCTGGGGCTGGATGGTGGCTGTGGTGGTGGTGTGGCCATAGCCAGGATGATTTGAGGACCATGGCCACGCCACAGCTGTGGGCAGCACAGGATGAGGTGGTGGCTATGGCGTGACCTTCATCTGAATGGGATGGTGACCATGGTGGTGGCATGGCCAATGCCCAGGTGAAAGGTGGCTAAGGCCATGCCATGTTGTGGCAAACACAGGATGGGGTGGTGGCCATGATTATGGCCATGGTGTGACCATGGCCAGGATAGAGTGGTGGCCGTGGCCATGGTGCAGCCAAGAGGGTGATGCTGTGGTGACCATGGCATGGCCATGGCCAGGATGGGGGTGATGACTGGGATTGGGTGGTGACCATGGACAGTTTGGGCTGGTGGCCTTGGTGTGACCATGGCCAGGACAGGGACAGCCTCCGTGGGACACCTCTGATCATGTCCCCATGGCCACCCAGGTTACGGCGGGCTGGGCCTGTCCATTGAGGGCCCCAGCAAGGTGGACATTAACTGTGAGGACATGGAGGATGGCACCTGCAAAGTCACCTACTGCCCCACTGAGCCCGGCAACTACATCATCAACATCAAGTTTGCTGACAAACATGTCCCAGGTGAGGCTGGGGGAAACATGGGGGAACAGAGGGTTGTGGTGGGGAGGGGGGCTAGGACCCCCAGGGGGTGACGGGTCCCCAAGGTAACCATCTCCCACAGGGAGCCCCTTCACGGTGAAGGTGACGGGTGAGGGGCGGATGAAGGAGAGCATCACACGCCGGCGGCAGGCGCCCTCCATCGCCACTGTTGGCAGCACCTGCGACCTCAACCTCAAGATCCCAGGTAGGGCTGGCCTTCTTCCTCCTTCTCCTCCTCCTTCTCCTCCTCTTCCTCCCCTCCCCTCCCCTCCTCCTCCTCCCCCTCTCTCCTCCTTCTCCTCCTCTTTTCCTCCTCTTCCTTCTCCTCCATCTTTCATCCTCCATCACCCTCCTCTTCACCCTCCTCTCTTCCTCTTCTTCATCCTCCTCTCTTCCTCCTCTTCTTCCCCCTCCTCCATCCTAATCCTCTTCCCCCTCCTGCTCTGTGGGCCATGGGGATGGAGACGCATCTCAGCCACTTCAGCTCTGATTTCTCCTTCCTTCTTTCTCTCCCCTCCGTGCGTCTGTGTCCATGTCTGTGTCCCTCTGTGCGTCTGTGCCTGCATCCATGCATCCCTCTGTGCATGCCACCACCCCCCAACACCTCCATCCACACCTCTGTCCACGTGTCCATTCACACGTCTGTCCGTGTGTCCATCTCTGGCTTCATCCACCCTTGGCTCCATCCATCCCTGCAATCATCCCCACATGGTTCACCCCTCCCTGCACCATCCTCTATTTCCAACCCTGTGACCACCCATGTCTCCACCCCTTATGATTCCATCGCCCCTGTGTCTATCCTTGTCTCTGTCCCTCCATGTCTCTACCCATCCACGTCTCCTCCTATCACTACATCCATCCCTGTGTCCATTCATCCCCGTGTCCATCCATGTCCTCCTGTGTCCCCATCACTCCTCTGTGCACCCCTCTGTACTCCCACCTGTGCCCACATCCTGTTGTCCCCACGTGTCCCCATGTGTCCCCACTGTCCCTCTGTGTCCCCGCGGGGTGTTCCTCAGGGAACTGGTTCCAGATGGTGTCGGCGCAGGAGCGGCTGACGCGCACGTTCACGCGCAGCAGCCACACGTACACGCGCACGGAGCGCACTGAGATCAGCAAGACGCGTGGCGGCGAGACCACGCGCGAGGTGCACGTGGAGGAATCGACCCGCGTGGGCGGCGCCTTCCCCCGTGCCCCCCCAGAGCCCTTCGGTGCCTTCGGGGCCTTTGGGACCCGCGAGGGCATTGGTGCCTTTGCAGCCCCTGCGCGCGCACACGAGGGTGCGTCCTGCACCAGGGGGTAGTGCGGGGGGGTGTGCGTAGGGGTGTGCAGTGAAGTGGGATTGCACAAGAGCTGCGTGTGCATGAGGGGCAAGTGTGCATGAGGGCTGGGTACGCAGGGCACTGTGTTTGCACAAGGGGTGGGCACACTCGCACGTGGGGGCTGTTTGCACCAGGGCTGGGTGTTCTGGGGCAGGGTGCTGGGCTTGCACGAGGGCCGGGTGTGCATGAGGGGAGTGTGAGTGCAGGGAAGTGTGCGTGCACAAGGACCGGGTGCACTGTAGCACCAGTGTGTGTTTGCACAGAGCTGTGCTGGCACAAGGGCTGGGTCTGCATGAGGCCTGGGGGTGTGTGGGCAGGGCACTGCGCTGGCGCAAGGGCTGGGTGTACAGAGAAGTGGGCTTGCATGAGAGCTGGGCACACTTGCCACAGGAGTGCCCTTGGACAGGGCCGTGTGTGCTCACACAAGGGCCCACCTGCATGTGCCCAGGACACACCTGGGACAGACTCCCTGGCACATGCGTGGGGGCTGCTGTGGTGACGGGGGGGTGCCCTTCACACGGGGATGTGTGCAGAGGTGGGGAGCAATGCTGGCTCTTTGCACAAGGAGGTGCACACCTGCTTATGGGGTGTGTGTGCTCATGGGGGGTGTACACCTGCCCAGAGGGCTGTGGGTGCCCTTGGCATGAGAGTGCAGTCTCACAGGGGTGTGTGCATGTGTGAGCATATGTGAGCATGTGTGTGCATGTGTGTGCACACGTGTGTGTGAACGTGCACGTGTGCATGCTGGCAAGGGCACGTGTCCTGTGTGTGAGATGAGGGGGCATGCTCGTGGGGCGCGGTGCACGTGGGCTCTGCGGGGTGTTGGGGTGTCAGGGCACACTGGCGGCAGGGTGGTGGGATGACAGTGAGAGGGTGCCCTGGTGACAGGATGACAATGTGCCGTATAGTGATGGGGTGCTGGGGTGCCACAGTGGCGCAGTGGTGGGGTGACAGTGGGGTGATGTTGGGGTGCCCAGGTACCTGCAGGGTGACATGGTGTGTGCCGGCAGGTGAGGCAATGGTGCAGGAGCTGGGATGCCATAGTGATATGGTGTTGGGGTGACTTTGGGGTGCTGATGGGGTGCTGGCGTGCCCACGGTGACATGGTGTGTGCCTGCAGGCGAGGCATCAGCGCAGGAGCTGTCGGCGCAGGTGCTGAGCCCATCGGGGCAGCAGCGTGAGGCCGAGGTGGTGCCGGGGGGCGCGGGGGTGTACAGCGTGCGCTTCGTGCCCCAGGAGACAGGCGCCCACACTGTCAGTGTCAAGTTCCGGGGGCAGCACGTGCCCGGGAGCCCCTTCCAGTTCACCGTGGGGCCCTTGGGCGAGGGCGGCGCCCACAAGGTGCGCGCAGGGGGCACTGGCCTGCAGCGCGCTGTGGCCGGCACACCAGGTACGAGGGGGTCTGCCAGATATGGGAGATGATGGGGGACTGGGGGCTCTGGGGGCAACTAGGGAGATGTAAGGGTGTGGGTGCGATGGGGATGTGAGGGCAATGAGGGGTGGGTGCTCTTGGGGGGATGTGGGTGCTATGGGGGGGTCTGGGTGCCATGGGGAGGTGGGTGCAGGTCTGTGCTGGGTGTCGCCATCCTGGGGTGCCGTTGAGGGCCAAGGCGACCCTGGTGACCTCCCCAGCTGAGTTCAGCATCTGGACGCGTGAGGCGGGCGCGGGAGGACTCTCCATCGCCGTCGAGGGGCCCAGCAAGGCTGAGATCTCCTTTGAGGACCGCAAGGACGGCTCCTGCGGCGTCTCCTACCTGGTGCAGGAGCCAGGTGAGAGGGGGCTGCACCCCAACCCCCGCAACCACCCCTAACGTCCCCCAGCCTGGGGCTGGTCAGCCTGGGGCTGGGGCCACAGGACCCTCATATGAGGAGGGACCCTCCTATGAGGAGGGACCCACATGCAAAGGTATCCCCAATTAAGGTTGTCCCCAAGGGAGGGTGTCCCCAAATAAAGGTGTCTCTCCACACGGGTGTCCTCAAGGGAGGGTGTCCCCATGAGTGGTGTCTCTGTGCATGGGTGTTCCCTGTGAGGGTGTCTCCATGTGAGAGAGTTCCTAAGGGAAGGTGTCCCCATGTGGGGGCTCCCTGCCTGACTGTCCCATATCCCCCAGGTGACTACGAGGTGTCCATCAAGTTCAACGAGGAGCACATCCCTGACAGCCCCTTTATTGTCCCTGTCGCCTCCCACTCTGATGATGCCCGACGCCTCACTGTCACTAGCCTGCAGGTACTGGGGACATCCCCTGTGACATTCTGGGGCACCCCTGGGCTCACAGATGCCCCCTGGGTCCCCAGGTCACTCCTGGGCCACTCTGAGCCCCTATTGCACTCTTGGGACTCCCACTGTGTGCCACCTTTGGGTCTCCTGTGGCACCCTTGGACCCTCTGGGGCCACCTTTCCCTCCCTCATGTCATTCTTTGGGCCACCTCTCTCTCCCTCATGTCACCTTTATGCCCCTCTGTGCTGCCCTTGGGACCCTCTCTGGTGCCAGCCTCATGTCCCCTGTGTCGCATTGCACCTCTGTGTCACCCTTGGGACCACTGTGTTGCCCCTTTGTCACGCTTGGGATCCCCTGGAGCCACCTCTCTCTCCCACATGTCACCACTGGCACCCTCCCTGGTGCCACCCCTGTGTCCCTTCCATTAATCCTGGGCCACCTTGCACCCCTGTGTCACCCCTGGGCCCCATGGTGTTCCCCCTGCCCCACTGCCCCCCCACCATGTCCTCCACCCCCATCAGGTCCCCCCATTCCCTGGGGTGAACCAGCTGGCATCATTCATGATGTCCCCCTGTCCCTCCATGTTCCTGATGCCACCATGGCATCCCCACAGGAGACAGTGGCAGTGAACCAGCCAGCGTCCTTCGCGGTGCAGCTGAACGGGGCGCGCGGCGTCATCGACGCCAAAGTGCACACGCCTGCGGGGGTGGTGGAGGAGTGTTACGTGTCTGAGCTGGACAGCGGTGAGGGGACACTGCGGGGACACCGCGGGGACACTGGGTCTGCAGATGTGGGGTTGCGGGCACAGGGCACAGGACATGGGGACATGTGATGTGGGGACATGGGGCTTGAGAGCATGGGAACATGGGGCATGGGGACAGAGTGACACAGGGACATGGGGACACAGGACATGGTAACATGATGGCATCCCCTGGACTAGTACACACTGGGGTTCTTGCATGGGGTGTGGGGACACAGGGATGTGGGGACAAGGGACATGGGGACACAGGAAGCAGGGATATGGGGACATGTCTGTGTCCCCCTGACCGGTATGCACTGGGGTTCCTGCTGCGCAAGAACAAGGGTGTGGGGACATGGGGACATGGGGACACGAGGACACGGTGACATGTCTGTGTCCCCCAGACCGGTACGCACTGGGGTTCCTGCCACGTGAGAATGGAGTCCACTCCATCGACCTGCGCTTCAACGGGCGCCACGTGCCCGGGAGCCCCTTCAACATCCGTGTGGGCGAGCAGAGCCAGGCCGGGGACCCCGGGCTCGTCACTGCCTTTGGGCCGGGCCTCGAGGGCGGCCGCACAGGTGACACTGCTGTGGAGACAGGGACAGGGACATGGCTGTGGGAGGGGGGTGGGGAAGGAGACCATGGCTGTGGTGGTGGCAGGAGAGACATGGCCATGACATGGTGATGGGGACAGAGCCATGATCGAGATGTGGCCATGGTGGTGGCAGTGGGGATGTGGCCATGGAAGTTGCCATGATGGGAATGTGGCCATGGGTGGTGACCACAACGGTGCCCTGGTGTCCCCACCATGATGCCATCCCCATGTCCGTGTCCCAGGGGTGCCCTCAGAGTTCCTGGTGCAGACAGCCAACGCGGGGGCGGGAGCACTGGCCGTCACCATCGATGGCCCCTCCAAAGTGGAGCTGGACTGTACTGAGGTCCCCGAGGGCCACCGTGTCACCTACACCCCAATGGCCCCTGGCAACTACCTCATCTCCATCAAGTATGGGGGCCCCCACCACATTGTGGGGAGCCCCTTCAAGGCCAAGGTCACTGGTATGAATCGGGGGGGACATGGGGACAGGGAGGAACATGGGAACTAGTGGGGACATGGGAACTGGGTGGGACGTGGGGATACCAGGCCCCCACCACATCATGGGCGGCCCCTTCGAGGCCAAGGTCACTGGTACAGATGGGGTGGGGGCAGACGTGGGGATGGGGAGCATGGATAAGGGAGATTGGGGGAGGAGAATATGAGGGTCCCTGTTGTGGAGTGACAAGGGGTCAATGATGGGCATGGTGGAGGTTTGCAGAAGGCAGGGGTTCCTAGAGTGATGACAGGGGGTCCTGGGCGTGACGTGGTGTAGGAGCCCCAGGATGACATGATGGGGGTCCCAGGTGGAGGGAGTGTTGCCCCCAAAAGATGTCCTCATGTCCCCCCAGCGTGGTGTGATGGGGGGGGTGTCCCCATGGTAGGGGCTGACAGTGTCCCCCCACATTCTCCAGGCCCTCGGCTGTCGGGCGGGCACAGTCTGCATGAGACCTCGACAGTGCTGGTGGAGCCGGTGGTGAGGGCGGGGTCACGGGGCCCCCCCGCCTTTGGGGGGGTGACCAAGGCCCCGTCGGACGCTGGGCAGGTGGTGGCCCGGGGGCCAGGGCTGGCAGCCGCCCGCCTGGGCCACAAGAACCACTTCACCGTGGACTGCAGCAAAGCTGGTGAGGGGCACTGGGGGTCCTGGGGGTTGGGGCAGCTGAGAGGGGGCATGGGGTTGGAAGGGCAGATGGGGGCTCAGCAGGGTGGGCCAGGGGCTCCTAGGGGAGTCCTGTGAGGGCTTGGAGGGGAGGTGGTGGGTCTGTGGGGTGTTCAGGGAATTCTGGGGGGTCTTGAGAAAGGATGGGGTTGGTGGGGGCCTGAGGGTCCTGAGAGGGCATGGGGTGGGTAAGTGGGGGAGTCTGGTGGAGGGTCTGGGATGCAGGGGGGGAAGTTTGGGGTGACCCTGTGGTCTCAAGCTCGGGGTTCACCCTGCCCGTGTCCCCCCAGGCACAAACATGCTGCTGGTGGGGGTGCACGGCCCCAAGGCCCCATGCGAAGAGGTGCATGTGAAGCACGAGGGGAACCGCGTGTACACGGTGACCTACAGCGTGCGGGAGCG
>VZTF01003840.1:8953-90539 GCA_013397755.1 Cnemophilus loriae
CCGCCCTCCCCCTCAGCGCCGCCCCCGAGCCCTCGCCGCCCTTCCCCTCGGCGCCGGCCCCGAGCGCTCGCCGCCCTTCCCCTCGGCGCCGGCCCCGAGCGCTCGCCGCCCTTCCCCTCGGCGCCGGCTCCCTCCGCTCCTCCCTCAGCGCCGGGTGTCGGCGGCTGCCGGGGCTTCCAGGGCTCCCCGCTTGCGCTGCCTGGACACCCGTTCCGCCCCTGGGGCACCTCTGTCGCCTGCGAGCCTCGGTGCGGGTCAGCCCCGGCTCCTCGGACGAGTCGCGATTTCAGCATCGCCCTTTCGAGGTCCGGAGGTGCGCGGCGAAGCAGCGGGCACGGAACGCACCGGTTCGGTTCTCACAAACTCTCCGAGGCGCTTCCCAGCTGCTCTTGTGGCAGCATAAAGTCAAATACTCGGGGTGTAAACGGGCAGGTATGTAGAAATGTGAAAGGATGTGCTGTTAATGCACAACTATTTATAAATATACACACGTATGATATACGAGAGAAGTGCTTGTAAGGGTTTTGTTTTACTTAATTGAAGCGTAGGTATTTTTTTCTAGCTATAAAATCTTTGAAATCGTAATTAGTGCTTGAGTCTTCTGCAGTCTAGTGAAATCCTTGAGTTCAAGTAGCTGTAAATAGTTTATGTCTTCTGTCACTGCTGTTAAAAGAGGGATCAGCTGAACTGGGGTAAAGTCCTGGCTGTTGTAATGTTTTTCTTTTTCACACCATACTCTTTATTATGACCATGACTTTTTTCACCGTATCAAGTTAAAAAAAGATCTGGTGATGACTGGATGATTATTTAATTGCATATACTTTCTTTACTCACTAAGCAAGTTTTTTAATGCAAAGCATGCTTTGGATTTTGTTTTCTAATGTGTGTTATAAAGGCGCTGTTTCTTATGAAATAAATGAATAAAATCCTATTTCTTCCCCATCCCTTTTTACTGAACCGTGTTAGTGTGGAACTTGCTCACAGAGTAGGGGTGGTTTAAAAACACACAAAACTAAATGTTGGGTTTTTCCTGGTCAAAAGTATTAGTACATTAGTTTTGAGCTGCATGTCTTCCACAGACTTTTGAATGTGTTGTAGCTAGGCTGAATGCCAGATTATTATTTTTCCTGAAAACTGAGGTTTGTTTATTTTTTGAATTATTTGTCTCTTTACTGCTGTTTACTCTGAAGGGAGATTGTGTTAGGAGCAGTGTTAGGAACAGCTGTGCCTCGTCTTCCCAGGTGAGTCCTTAGGTCAATTGGTCAAAGCTGGGTTCCATTTTTATATCTGATTGCAAGTGGTTTTTACCTGTGGAGCAGCTTGTTGTTCTATTACAGCAAACGTAAAACAGCTGGATGTGCTCCTGGATCAAATCATGACTAATTTAAAAGGTTCTTAAAGCCTTTGACTCCCTCAGCTTCCTGATTTAACTTCTGTCTCTGGAGGTTGTGCAGTAGTCTGTATCTTAAAGCAATTACCTAACGTTATAGTTGTGTTTTTAAAAAATTAATTCCTTGTTTGGTTGTGCCTGAGAAAAATCCTTATTTTGTTTTGTGCAGTAACAGTGATTCTGAGAAATGGACAAGAGTGCTTTTCAAGCTTATGAAGATGAAATCCAGGCACTGGAAGAAGAAATTAGGCTATTGACAGAAGAGTATGAAGACATCCGACAAGAATCCATGTTTTTTTCTGATGAGGAGATACTGGAGTCAATGTATGCCTTTTTTTCATTTGTTAGATTAATGGAGTTTCTTTGTCAAAATTGTTTGGGATGAGCTTTTTGCCTCTATGTTAGGACTTTCCTTATGTTAGTAAATGTAAACTTTGGATAAAATAAGTCACTGAGATGAGTAAAGGCATCTTAGCTCTCTTGTTGCGTGTTTTTGCGTGTTTCTCAAAATGGACACTTTGCACGTCCAGACTTGGAATAAAAGCTGTATCTACCTGTCAGCTAATGCAAAGAGTTTATGTGAGTTAGAAGAGTTTACTGTTTCCAGCAACGTGATCCAACTGAAATGTGACTCCTTGAACACTGACTTAGGTTTGAAAACCATCAGACCCATTACCAATGCTTTTTATTTAATGTTATTGTTGTACTGATGTGCAAAAACGTGTTATGTCTGGGTATTTTACCCTGTTTTTGTTTTTTTTTTCATTCTAGAAAATCATTCCAAAGAGAAACCCAGGGAGAAACCAAGGGATGTGAATCTCTGTCAGACCTGAAAGCTCAGCTTGAAAGTCTAGAAGCAGATCTCTCATTTTTAATGAAGCTTACTGGGTTTCAGTTCACAAGTCATTCCAAGAAAACAGTGGAAAAAAGTAAGCAGTTTTGTGCCCTTTACTGAGCCTACTGGTTGCAGTTCATCTGCAAACCTGTGTTCTACTTCACTATTAGCAGAAAGGCAATTACTCTGAAATACAGTAAGATTTGGTTAATTGACAAAATAGTTTCTGAGTAAATATTGTGCTTTGCTTAGTGGGAAAGTGACAGACTACTATTGTGCTTTTGCATAGGGGGAAAGTGGAGTTAATTGTTGGGGTTTTTAAAACATGTTAAACTTCTTTACATGAGGAATTGTATTAGTTGGTATTTTAAATATGACTAAGGGAAGAAATGCAGTAGTCATTGAAAAGAAGTGTCATTGATTATTTTGTTAACTTGATTTTATAACAGCTAGCGACAGGACGGTGCAGAAGCACAGATTGTCAGGGAAGTGTCACTCGCTGTCTTTTCAACTGGAATTCCAGCTTCTTGAAATGCAGGTAAGGGTCAATGTATGTTTGAAAAAAACCCCAAACTACCAAGCAAACAAAACTTCAAGTGGATAAATGTCGGTACTTCCTTTTCCAGGTGAAACCTTTAACTGCTTAATCTAAGCCTCAGTGGGCTCTTTTGGCTCTTTAGCACTTGGACCCAACTTTGGAATTCCGCATGCATCCAAGCAAGATAGTTCTGGAGGTCAGGTTTAGTGTTCAGCCACAAAATGGTTCCCATAGAATTATTTAGGTTGGAAAAGACCTTCAAGATCAAGTCCAGCTGTTAACCCAGCACTGCCAAGTCTCCATCACCCTTCCTTCCCAAAATGTGCTCCCTGCAGGATGCTCTTGCAGACTAACACTGAGGTAGAGCCCTGAGAGCACTCGGTGTCCCTCAGCTCTGCCAGGTACCTGACCCAGCACAGCTTTCATCCCACACAACACATTCTGTAGTCACATCTCTTACTCTGGAAACTGGAAAATGCCAAGTGTTACCTCTCTCTTAGAAGCTGAGGAAAAGCTGAAACACTACAAACTTGAGCAGCTCTTTGTTGGTTTGGGTCTTTTTTTCCTTTGGTTATATTTGTGTGTGCTTGGTTAATGTGAGTAGTCATTGCAGCACTGCTGCAAGTTACACTAAGGATTGCAGATTTTCTGGGAGGGAGCTCTTTCATAATACTCTGTTCTTAGCACAGAATTCAAGATGCTAAGCAGAGGAAAACAGCTACTACCCCAAATTGCAATAGTATTTTTCTCACACTGTTGTACTTTGTAATAGTATTTCTAACATCAGGAAAACTTGATTTTTAGCTCAGCTTAAAAGTTGTTTGGTTTTTTTTCTAGTTTAATGAGATGAGACTGAGAGTGAACAGTAAAGATGTCCTTCCTATTCTTTAGAAAAGCCATATTATGAATTTGGGAATTGAATATTGTGAATTCACATGTGAATTTTATCCTTTGAAATGGCAGGAGTTCAACTGAATGAGCAACCTCTGAAGTGCATTTGTGACTTGAAACTTGTGGTCTTCATGATGCCTCTTTACCATTTGCTTGTATAAAACTGCACTTAGCCCTGAGTGGGGACATGGCCCACACCAATCACGCAGCCTGGTGAGATGGATGTTTCTCTCTCAGCTGCGTCTCCTGCAGGATGGTGACATCTTTTGGTGTCAGTGGGGCTCAGAGGGATAACTGGGTGTTAAATTTACTGCCAGTGGCATCGGTGCTTAAAGCTATTGCACCACTGAGCGGCAGCACTTGGCTGCCTAATGCCTAAAATTTGGGCTACTTGAGTACTGATGAGATAGGCAATACCAGGTGTATATATGCTTAAAAACCCCCACTTCAGCTGTAAAAATATAATTTTGAGCTAATTTTTGCATGGTGTTTTTTTTGTTTTTTTTTTTCTAAAAGTACATTGTATTCAAAATAACCTGCACTGACATTAGCATGGGCAAGGCAGTGCACAGTTACAACCAGTTTCACCTGTCTTGAGGAGTAAAAGGTGGCAGCTGGTTTTGGGAAGTGCCCAGCAGGTAACAGGTCTGTTGGTACACAGCAGAAGACCAGGAATAGTTTTTTCGCACTGTTAACTGCAGCTATTTATTCGAGTAGTGAAGTCACAATAGAGTTAACTTAGCTCCATGCTATTAGATACTATGAAAGGACATGTGCAATGGGCTTGAAAATCAGCCAAAACAAGTTGAAGCCTTTTGAGAAAGCAATCATTTAAAAAGAGTTTCTTTTTTGGCCAGAGCTTTCCTTTTAAATCTTTTTATTTGGCCCCACAATGGCATTTTGGCTCATTAGTAACACACTCATTGGCAAACCAGTCCCTTCAGAGGGTGGCAGGTTAGCTTGTGACTGCTGGCAGCTTCTCCACAACTCCATCCCCCCATTGAACCGTGTGCTCTAAACCTAAAATGATTTTTCCTGATATTGTTTAGTCCGTCCACTAATCTCTGCAGTGCCTTGCTTTGCTTTTCCCATCTTTAGTGATGGCAGTGTTAGCAGGGCTTCTGTCCGAGCAGTACAGGGACTGCTGACATGTGTGTGCAGTTAACTGCAGCTTTCCTCTCCTGCCATTCCCACTTGCTTGTAGTGACTTGGTAGAAGAAGTTTAAAGCGAGGCATTTGCTATGGTCTTCAAACCATGATTTTAAGCTTTTTTCATTCACTGTTGTTATCTAATCCATTACTTTGGTATGTTCAAGAATGCATAGAAAAAATAATTCTTTTGTGGCTTCATTTCTACTCTCTGACCTTTTTTCTCATTCTTTAAGAGCTTATTGGTTAATTTAGAATTTAATTATCATGCATCTGTTCTTGAGTTACAGTTACTGTCAAAAGGGACATGATTTTGAGACAAAACTATAGACTTTACAATAAAATCTAAAAAAAGGGAAAACTATCAGATAAAACCTTATATTTGAATTTTCTGGTATATGCAGCAGCTAAAGGTTGTGTTGTAAAAAGAGAAGAATCTTAAAGAAGTGGAATTGATATGAAAGGACGTAATGAACTTTCCTTTATATGTGTGTATATATATATATTCTCTATGCTGGCAAACTCTAGTATTATTCCAAAAGCCTTGTTGTGTGGATTATGGTGCTACTGTTGAAATGAAAGAAACTGTTCACACACACAAACTCTAGTTTAAAAGATGCTTTTTTTAAGGATTATAGAATTTAACAGCATTTATATATACTTTTTTCTATTTTTATATGCAAATAGACACATTTTTCTCCTTGCCAGAGAAATGTCTAAAATATTTTGTTACTTCTCCAATCTAGAACAATGAGAAAGTGTCTGCTGTTGTTAGTGATCTCAGCATTATAATGGAATCCAGAGAAAATTCAGATGTGAGCAAGTTTGTGTCGAGGTAAGGTGGAATTTTTTGCTCCAGGGAAGTTATCATGTGGGATGTGGGATACCAAATGCAGTACTGAGTTTTCATGTAAATTGCTGGCAGTCAGTGTCTTTGTTATGTGATGTGTCCTTAATCCAACCCAAACACTTCCCATCCCTTATCTGTATCCTGGAGACAAGATGAAATGCATGTAGTTTTTAAGATCTGTAAGGACTGTTACAAATTAATGTGCAACAGAGCCAGGTTTTGGATTATAATGTGTTTTAGCTGTTTGAAGAGAGGCAATGTCAGCTATTGCATTTTAATTAATGTTAATTGTTCCTCAGATGTGTATGTGAGCTGCAGATGTGCAGTATGGGTAATGCCTAAAGTGCACATCTAGAACCCCTCTCCAGTATTTGCCTGTTTCTGATTCTCAGCTCTCAATTCCATTTCTCTTCTTGGCATCAAGATTTGTTTCACTGATGTCTTAAAAACAATATCACTTAAAAACCTGGAATAGTGTATTTGTGCAATGGATTAAGAAAACTTACATACTAAAACTTCAATGTATGAATGAATGCTGGTTTTTATTATTTTCTGGAGCATGCCAACTTCTTGTGGTAACATGATGAGTAAATGATCAAATTATTTGTCTGCAGTATTCCACTGAATTCTGCTAGCAAGCTGTTCTGAGAACAAATCTGTTATTACTGGATAGTTGATTTAATCTTAGTCCTGTTTTTTAAGTTGTTTCTTTTGTTTTCTATTATTTTTTGGACTTGGAGAGGGAAGGCCAACAGATGGGTGAAGAGAGAGGTCTATTGAGTCACCTCAGGCTTCAGTAGTCTACTGAGAACTGATTTTTTTACTTAAAGGCTTTGAGATTTCCATATCAATCTACTAAAGCTAGTGGTGTAACTGGGAAAAGTAGTTGACTGCTCTTGAGAAGTGGGATTTAGAAGAGGAAATTGCCCTGTTTTATTCATGAGTATTTTATGACAGCAGAAGTGTATTGGAACTTCATAGTCACACTGGAAAGGAATGCGTTGAAGTAGTGGCAGACTTTATTTCATCCTGGCTGGAGCACTGCTGTCTTGTCCCAGTCTCTTCTCCTTCTTTGCCTTGTGCCAGCATTCATAAATTAGCACAAGTTTTCATGAATGATAGAAGATGTCAACAAAGCAAGCAGTGCTTTTCTCCTCTTTGAGCCTCTTTTTGCACGTGCCACCCATTGGCATTTATCTGTAGATACCCTTGCAGTTATGTGGCCAATAGGATCAATGGGGTCAATAGGTTGAAAAATACTTTGGTGGGTGGGGAACAACCCAACCTTGTTCCCCCACAGCACCTTCAAATTTCATTTTTCCTGTGTGCCTTGTCCTGGCCACAGTGTGTGCTGCCAGTGTGAGGCAGTGAGTCCATGGCTGGCGTGGGGCTGATTTTGACAGTGCCTGTTTGAGAGCACCCCCCTGTTCTGCTGCCTGAGTCTGTGATCTCCCTCTAGGGCCTGATTTCTCAATCTCCTTTCTAGGCTAGTCCTCATTTCTTTCTCTAAGTTGTAATCCCCTCATGCCCAGTTTCAGACTTTTCCCAACTAGCTCTTTTTTCTTTATTTTGCTGCTAGAATTCCTACCTCTTCCCTCCTTTTCCCTCCATTCCTGGCCAGCCGAATCTGGTCTCCTGCTGTTGTGTTTGTTTTCAGCCTCCCTACCAGTTTGTTTTCTTCTTTTGCTTCCTTGGCCCAGTCTTGCCAAATCCATTGTGTAGTTCTGTTCTGTTTTGTCTCCTGGCTGGGATTCTTTTCCTCCTCAGTTTTCTAATTTTTTTGGCTTCGGTTTTTTTTCATAATGCATGTCAGAAAATGGTCTTTAAGAGCAGCAGAGTTAAAAACTTGGCATTCAGTTCCTGCTTTGGAAGAAAACAGGGGAATGCTAGAACACTTGAGCAACATGTTTTTAAATGAAGTAAAATTCAGTAGTCTGCAGGTACTGCTGCAATATATAAATGGTACACCTCTATATAAAAATTGTATATTTTTTAAAAGTGGGTATATTTTTACGTAATTTCTTAAATATTTTGTGACAGTAAGAGATGTATGCAAATGGAATCACAATATTTAGTTGTCTTTTTTTGGACTGTACTTGTGTCCCCTTTGCACCAGTTACCACTTATGTTGTACTTTACTAGTGTTGAGAACCACAATGTCTAAGAAAACTCTTGTCAGTCCTTTTTTCCTTTTTTTGACTTGACACCCCATTAATTGTTGGGGGAGGTAACCTTTGCATGGATTACTTAGGCAAATGGAGATTTTAAGCAGTATGAAAACTGCTCTTTTTATTAACTAACAAGTTGGAATCTCTAAGAGTGCAGGATTTAGGAAATATGCATTATATTAAATGCTGCATGGGCAAGGTTTCTTGCAAATGAAGGGAAGCAGGAATTCTGCCCCCACCTCTAAGTCGTGCTTTGGTTTTCTAATGTAGGAAGTCTTGCATTCTGCAGTGAGGTAAAATAGATTTTTCTCTCTTAAAATAGCTAAAGGAACACATTAAAGGAGGTTTAGGCACTTTTACAATAGTTAAATTTCATATATACTTTTGTGTTTTGTTGATATTTTGTGAAAGTGAAAGGGTGTTTGGATGAAGAGCCCATGATTTTGAGCTGATAGAGTTACTCTCTGCCTGAATATCCTTTTAGCTGGTTTTGGATGACTTCTCTGTAACATGGATGTTGGCATTGGAGATGGGTGTTTTCTGCTTCAAGGGGAGTTTTGTGATGTTAAATTCTTTCAAAATAAACAAAAAAGTCTTGAGTTTTACCATCCATTCTCTTACTACCTTGTTATTTTATACCATGTTTTCTTGGTATTTTAGCATTTGTTGTAGTTGACTTCAGGAGGAGGAATTAGGCTAATTTGGGCTAATTAGGAATTACTGTTTATGGGTAGATTAAATGCTGTGAGAGTTCACTGAACTGGTGCTCTTAAGCAGTCTCTTACCCCTTTGCCCATATGGATTTACATCCAGCTGTTCTTGCCAACGGACTCCCCCTTTCTAAACACTGAATTCAGTTTTCTATCTTGAACTTAGCCAGTGCTCTCTGAGAAAAGTACATACTCAGATATACTGGTTGCCTAACTTCTGCATTTGAAACTGGTTCTTTGGACTTCTACCCAAAACTTTGTTGATGATCTAGCCTTGAAAATTTCCATCTGCTGCATCACCTAAAAATGACTTTGAGACAAAAAAAGAAATAAACTAAAGACAATGCTAAAACAAGGTCACAATGTAGTATTTTAAATAGCATAAAAGTGGATAGTTAGAAAAATTGCCAAGTTTTTAAAAAATAATTCCAAGTATGTAGTTTTGTAACAAAGCTTTGTGTTGCCCTGTTCCACGAGAGGAGATTGAAAAAGCCCAGTGCACTTTGTTGGAATCTGTTCTCCAGGCATGGAGATGTGGGCAGTTGTTACTGAGGCTCCACAGCTCCTATGGAATGTGTAGATTTTGACACGTACTGTTCAGAGTTGTGGTTAAAAGCAGCTCCCAGAGCAGAGCTACGGAGCTATTGTAAATCCGTGTGTCTGTGTCCTTCCAGGGACTCACTTTTCCCAGTGCTGCCAGCATTTTTTTCATCTTGGCCTGATTTTGTTGGCAGCTGTGACTGCGGTGGTAACTTCCTTTAATGATGCTGTTCTTTCCAGGCTAAGATAAAACTTGTTTGGCTTTTCTTTTACGTTTTCAATATCTGAATGACCTTAATGTATTTTTTTTCCAGTTTGTTTGTGTAACGTGTTAAGGTTTGGTGTTCCTGTATATGAAATAGAGCTGGATTGGAGGCACAGTTCTCCCTGGAAAGGGTGAGCTGACTTGGTCATACTCTGTTGCAGCCATTCTGTGAATGCCTCAAGTCTCTGTTCTCAGCTGTTCTGGAAATCCAAAAAGAATAGCTAATCTCAAACAGAAGGGATGTTAAAAGTCAAATTTACATTAGGATTTAAATACTCTAACTTCCTGAAATATTCCCAAATATCAGTCAGGTATCTTCCTCAGTCAGGAGTTGTAAACTTGTAAAATCCTGCATTAGTAACCAAAATAAATATTCGTACTTCCAAAGCAGTGCTTGCCAGGTGTGTTTTGATGATGGCTAGTAGCCTGTGGCTTCATATCAATAATGGCATGAAGCCTTTCACCCTGATGGTTAAATAATCACATTACTTCAGGTATTCTGACATGGTTTTTGTGGAATTTTGCATCCTTTTCATTCTGGCTGCATTTGTTTAGTGAAAACTGCACACCCTTGAAGAGCCTTTTTTCTTCCTTTCCCCAACAAGCCTGGATGTGTGGTTGGCTCCCTGACACTTTGTCACCTTCTGTTGTCTCTTTTCCTGTCTCCATCCTGATCCTTACTTTACTAGAACTTTAAAGAATAAGTGTTTCTATCTAGCTTTCCCTCCCACTCTCCCCCCAGCATAAGAAGGACATGGACCTGTTGGAGCAGGCCCAGGGGAGTGTGAGGAGGATGTTCAGAGGGCTGGAGCCCCTGTGCTCTGGAGACGAGATCAAATCAAGATTTAACTGTCTAACAGAAGTTTTGGTTTAGAATGCTCTGTGTGATCAGGCCTAGTTTCCTACTGAAGCTGCAGAGTTAATCTTGAAAAGTTGAATGTCACGTGGGCAGAGGCAGGTAACATGTCATGGAAGGAGTTAGTCAGTTAGGACAAAGATTTTGGGAATATTTGAAGGTTAATGATGCAGTCTGGGAAATCTTACCAATTTTGCAGGCTCAGGTTTTACTGTGCAACATCTTAAAATTTATTTAGCAAATAAGTTGAACAAGAATAAAATCAAACTAAGATTTTGCAGGTGACTACTTTGCTCCCACATTTTACGTGTAAGACTAACACTATAAACACTGGTTTAGAAATGTGTTCTTCAACTTCTTTTTCAATCATTACACTACAGCTTTTTTCCAGCTTTGTAATTATTATTTTGGGTGATTTCTACTTCATATTCAAACAATATGACTCAATTTTTTTAAAAGCGTGAATTTTAGGCTATAGAATTGATACCTCTTATTAAGACTGCGTTAAACAATATATTTTTGTTTTCTAGGACTGAAGAACATGGAGATCTTCTAACATTTTTCAGAAGCCTTTCAACCTATGCTGAGTGGCATGAACATCGTAGACGCACCTTCCTGCATTTCAAGGTAGTGTCTGTCGAGCCTGCGTTTATTAGTACAATATTGATTGCTTTAAGTTCATTAAGACAGCATTGGAAGTGAAACTGGCTGTCTTTAGCAGAATATGGGATCTTAATTTTTGTATGTAGTGGTGAAGAGAGTATTAGCTGAAGATTTGTGCTGTGTTCCAGGGGCAATTGAGCAGCAATTGTTGTGTTCCTCATGGGTGGAGGAAAATAAGTCTGTGCCTTTCTGTGAGGGAGTAGGACAGTTTGCTTTGGTATTATATTTTATTTTGATTTTAAAAAAACGGAAAAAGAAGAAATTAAAAGAAAATAACACTTGTAGCCTTTGGCATGTAAATGTTGGTTTTGAAGGATTAGATCTGTTTCTCTTGAAGATGTGTCAGCATGTGTTTGGGCAACAGCACTTTCAGGTCTGGAGTGTTTTACTTGTGTGGGAAATAAACTGTTCCTCCCTCCTAACTGGAACATAGTATTTGAGCTTAGTTTTCAATTACCGGTATTTAGCTTGTTTGTTTTGGCTTTGTGCTGGTTTTCAGATAAACAACTAATCCTTGGAGTAAAAATATTACAGTCTTACAGACACAAAACATCTTACATGATGCTTTATGTTAGAGGAGGATGTTTAGCTGCTTAATTGTTTGTGGTTTCTCAGTTGATTTTTATTTACCTCAAGAATTTACTGTCATTAAACTCGACACCATCTTTACTTTTCAGCTGTAGTATCAAGTGGGAACTGCATTGTTTCCTATTTTTTGAGTCTTTTAGGCTTTTGAGTTCTGTGCCAGATTAATCAATTTCTGTTATCCAATCAACCAGAATAGAGACAAGAGTTCTATTTTTCTGATAATGTTAACAAAAAAAATCCAGTCCTCAGCTGAGCAATAAACAGGCATTGCCTAATCCTGCTGACTTTTAAGGGCTTTTCTTTAATCCCTCCGTAGAAAAGGTAGAGAACTAAGAGCTTTAGGGCTTTGTGATTGTTATTTTTTCCAGCTTTCCTTGATGCTTTCTGATCTTTGGATCAGCAGTGACTGTGGTTTCTGGGACAGTGATTTGGAGAACTGTTGTAAATATTTCTCATTTTAAAATATAACAAAAGAAGAAAGAAATAGAAAGGAGATAGGTTTGGAGACAATTTTTAAATTGTTGTTATATAAGCAGTTTTTAAAAGTATTTGTTCAGATGTTGAGTATAAACAATGAAATTATCTACTAATTGCTAAAAGATGTGTGAAGATAATTCACTGAAGACATGACAAGTTTGTCAGTATTGTAGATGTTCTTTCTAAAGGTATTTTTATTTCCATGGACAAAGACAAGGATAAAGTTGAAAGGCAAACCAATCTGGGAGAATATTTACCAAATATGACTGACTGTGCTTATAAAGAGTATTTTAGGCCTTCTTATTTCTGCTAGCATTGCTAATCATTTCATTTAGAAACAGAAGACATTCTCAGGTAAGAGAATTAATTAAAGGGTTTAGAGATCAAATCTGACAATTCAAATAACTAGATTGCCAAGGAGAATGTGTATTTGTAATTTAATGGTTTTAGTAATTTGTGTGAAAGCAATCAGACATATGTTGTTAATGTATGCATAAAAACAACTGAAGAGTCTATCCTGTTAATATTCACACTTACACAACACTGAGAAGGAGTCTGTAATCTTTGTTTTTATTTTTTTTTCCCCCTACCTGCTCTCTAGACTCTCCTGTTTTGGAGAGAAAACTGTCTGGGGGCAGTCTTGGGTTTATAGCTTTTCTATTAATCTGTTATTTAAAAGAAAATTGCCAAGGCTCCTAAGTAGAAATAAAATCATTTCTGATATGTTCCTCAGAGTGTAGTGTAAAAACACCAAAGGTAGGTTATTTTTTTCTTTCCTGTTTTGGTACTTGAGAAGAAAGGGATAATGTAGAAATGGAGGAGTACTTCAAGTAATATTGAATGTTCTGAGATAAATGACAATTCAAAGTCAGTTCAAAATAGGTTTTGAAGGAGCAAATAGTGTTCCCCAAGTATTCTGTATGCCAGGTCTTGCTGTTGTCACAGTAAATATGTTGGTAAAATGGATTTACATCTGCAAATAATCTTCTAACCTTAGTTTGCTGTGAGGCTGAACAACTGAAACATGTCGGCAAAGCTGGAAGAGCAGGTTGTTGAAGCTGATACTGATAAACAAGAACAAAAATTCAAGTTTTATTGGAAATACAGAACAGAAATGAGTGATAGGAAAACAATAGAATGGTTTACATTCAGCTTGATATTAGTACTGGTCACACAAATAGGAGGTGGAAATCCTCCCTGTTGAAGCCCTTCTCACTTCATGTTTTGATTAACTTGCTGTGAATGGGGAAAGTGAAGTAAAACACATCAGAGAACCTGGTGCCTGCACGAGGCATTCAGAAGGTACCACTTGTCTACTTTGGGTTGCTCACAAAGTGTTAAGAGCATTAATGAGTGTTACTCATGATAATTAGTGTGTTTCAAAAATATATACAACGTTTTAATATAAAATTAATCGTGTGGTGGTGGGTAGGTCTTAGAATGTTTAAGTGTTTGTGTATTACAAAAACGTGCATATATTTGTGTTTACACATTTTTGGTGATAGTTACTGATCCTGTTAATACTGGAAAGAGTTTTAGTAGCATTTGTGATGAGAATAAGATCAGAGGCTGCTGCTTATGTAACATTATTACACTTACAGCTGTGTTTTTTCCATCTTAGGCATTTATCACAAGAGGCATGAGAGAATTGATGGGTTTAATTTTTTTTTCCTAATAGAAATTTGGCTTGACATCGGAATGTATTTTTACATGCTTTGAAGTTGTTTTTTTACGTTTTGCTAAAAACCTGGGAACATCAAAGTTCTATGATTTATGTGGAAAAATGAAAACCAAATATTGCTGCCAGACTTGGTTTTGTTCTCAATTAAGACAATGGAATTTCCTTCTTGTTACACTAAATAACTTAAAATGGAAAATATTGGGGATTGCTGTTCTTCTTGGGTAATGTATTCAGGGCAAAAATAAATGTTCAGAATTAAGTGGGCATCAATTCCCCATAGCACAAGCACTAACAAATCAAGGCTTAGCTAAATAAGATAAATAAAACTAATACAAAATATCTTGTAAAATCAGTATTCTAGACGTAGTGATACATCATCATGCATTTGATGCTTAACTATTTCTACAAATTAGGAATCTATACTAGCTTCAAAATTAGTACAAAGTTGATGTGGTAATAGTAACTAGCACACCTTTGGCATTCTTTTGTCTGGAGGCTTTACACCTGCGGTGTTGAGGGGAAAAACTGGATGTCAGAAATGTGGAGTTGTGGAATTAAAAACATTGTGCCCTGTGTCCAGTTTTAGATGAACTGAGTGTCAAGGCCTGCACGTGTCAATCTGTGTTTTTAATACGCTGCATAGGCTCAGGTGGTTGAGTGAAATGCTTGAAGTTACCTCTGATTTCAGGTTAATGATAGAATCAACTTTTCTTTTTAATTTAAAAATCTGATTTGATTTTCCCCCAATGATCGGAAGTATTGTTATACAAGTGTAATTCTTTGCACTGACATCTAGATGAAATCATACTTATTAATAGGTAAACACATGAATTCAGCTTTGCTGTTAATTATACTGTCCCATTTCCTGTCAAGAGAAGCTGTGCAGCCAAGGCTTGGTCTACATCATTAGTTAATAACGAAGATATTTGAGTCTATTATGCTCTACTTAGAGCATTGTTTTAAAATGGGAAGCTGGTGTTACAAAAAGAGCTCTTGTGAGAACAGCTCAGCAAAACATATATATTTCACTTAAAAATACCTTGTGTAAAGATAAGACACGTTTTATTTTCAAAGCAAAATAGTAGAAGGAAATCTAAAACATCTTTGCAAAGTTCCAGTTGCTATGTTGCTTGGTGTACTAAACCTAAATAGGAGTTATTCTCATTTACCACAAATCAAGGTTTTAAGGAAACTTTAATGAATTTAAGCTTTGAGAAGTTCTGTTTCTAAACTTAACTTTCTCTCATATGCATCTTCATCCAATACACCTTTGAAGGTCAACTGAAAAGATTTCACTTCAGATTAAAAGAGTGGGTTTGGAATTCAGAAGTATTTTTCCTCTTTGGCTTGCTCAAAGAATATCTTGCATTTATCTGAAAGTAAAATGTGGTGATTGTTCTGAGCGCTGGTAAAGAATGAGAACAAGCGGTTTTGTGTGATTTTACCTAAAGAGTATGTGGTGAAATAAAAGTTGAGATGATGTGTGTGCATATACATGTATTTTTACACTTTCATTAACAGAAGAGATTCTGACTGCATGAGGGACACTGTAAGTACTAAAGTGACTGGTTTGAAATGGTTATTTCAGAGAAGAACGGTGCAACATAGCAGAAGGTCTTGGGTATGCAGGGAAAAGAGCATTAGTAAGGGAGAGGATATGAATTTGTAAACAGAGCAAGAAGTGATCCTTGTTACCATGCCTGGCTTTGGCATGTGGAGTGACACGAGCAGTGCTAGTAGTACGTTCCCACGGGCAGCATCCTCAGGCAGGAGAAGGCATTAACGTGCTTGGCCAGGACGATGGGATTGCCCTCCATCCTTATCTCATCCATCCACGTGCGGATGTACCGTGTGTTGTTGGACTTGCAGAATGTGTCATCCGTGATGGTGGTGATGTTGTTGTACTGCAAAACAAAATGTTTTTAGAAGTAAATACATACATGTGTTGTTGATAAAATATTATAGCTTATTTTTGCCATTTCCTATGCCTGTTGTACAGAAACCAATAATAAATCCTTGCATGGGAATTAGCAGCTTCTGAACTTGTGGATGGTTGTGGCCATAGACATTAGAGGTAACTTGGTATCTAAACTGTAGTGGGAACTGTTGTAAAATAGAACCAGTTTGATTGGATGTGTGTAACTCCTGAGGCTTTTCCTAAGAGAATGTTAAGGAAATCCTTTGGGAGTACCTGAAGGTGAAGAATGCGCAGACTCTCCGGTAAGTTCAGGGGAACAGATTCCAGCGCGTTGTGTCCTAAGTAGAGGTAGGCCAAATTTGTGAGCTTCTGTTAAAGAAAAGAGAGGTTACTGATGCTGGTGTTACTTGAGGTGAAGTAACTCATGCCTGTTACAAGACATCAGCAATTTCTTCTGATCACATAGCCTGTGAAGTGATGTAACAAAACCCATTCTTTTGCTGTGAATGCTGAATTCTACCGTATCAAGAAATTCACAGAATAGACCTTCTATGTTTGGGAAATTTCAGTGTCAGCATGTTGGTTATCAAACTTGAGACCACTATAAAGTACTACATACATATTGTTTATTAGTATTTCTGTGGTCCTCAGAACTGTACTTGAGCCATCCATTTTTGAATATTTTCTTCTTTATGTGTTAGAGAGAAAGGAAGCAGGTGAGATACTTCATAGAAAATTCTTTTCTACATGAAGCACATGAGAGAGTGAGTGCATAAAGGACTGACTGATATTCCAGACTGCATTAAAAGCAAAGCAAAAGCTAGAAAGCTGCTTCATTGTAGTTTGTTTCTTAGATTACAAAAAATACAGAAAAATAATTTGGTGGCAGACTGAATAGTCTGATTACTAATTTTGTTGACTTTGGTTACCTAAATTATTGGATTTTTCCTTACCTTGAAAGCATTTGCTTTGATTCCTCTGCTCTTGATTCTGTTTTGGTTTGCATTAAATGTTGTTAGTTTGGGAGGTAGAACAGGAAGTTTTACAAGTCGATTTTCAGCAAGAGAAAGTTCTTCCAACAGCAGAAGCTTTGAAAAGGCTCCATCTTCTATTTCTTCTATCCTGTTTCCACTAAAATCAATTCTTCTCAAGGTAGCTTTACACAAAAGAAATGAAAATCTAAGTATTGACTTTATAACGACATGTCATGTGAAATGTGTATGGCTGTATATGCTAAATGTTATGCTGTTGGCTGCAGCATCTAAATTGTCATCTACAATTGCAAATAGTATTAAAATATGGGTAAATTGACATTTGGATTTTTTCCTGGTCTTAAATTAAGAAAAAAACAAATGGGAAATACTCTGGATCCTTCTTTTTGTCTTAGAGATCACATGATTGCAGATATTCATAGAATTTGTCGTGCTGTAGAGTGAGATAGCTGAGAGAGCTGTCCCTGGAGCATCTGAAGGAAAAATAATGCCTGGTCATTTAAGACTGGCTGGGATGCAGAGATGAATTTTATTTTTAGCGATCTGCTCTTTCCCTGATTGTTTGGGAGCATTAAGATGTTTACAGGGTCCAAAACGTGTCTCCGTTTTGCCTTTCCAGTTCCTGCTGTAAAACAGAAATGGAACCTGGGGTGTCACTTACTGATGTCAGCAAAGTCCGAGGCTGCGATCCTTTTGATCTTGTTGAAGCGAGCGTAAAGATAAGCGGTTTCCTTGGGCAGGGGCGGCACGGCCTCGATGTCGATCTCCTCGCAGTACACGGAGCCGCTCAGGCACACGCACAGCAAACACGTGGGCAGGTCTGACAGCAGGGGGGTTGAGCACACAGTTACAGCTTACTCAACTCACTGAAGCTTGGTCATTCAAAATAGAGTTTTCTCTAGTGTCTTTGAAGATTTCCTATTGTTAGGTTTGTAAAAAATTCTATTTGCAGCAGGTTCTGAAGAGATTTAGTGTTCTCAACTGTTTGGGGTTTTTTGTTCTTTTTATTGTGCATGATTTTCCTGTGTATAATCTCTGTTCTTACCTGAGCATGTGAAATCAACCTGAATTCAGTTTAAATCTTTAGTTGGCTAAGAGTATGGTGAATATGACAACTGCAGGTCTGTGACCATGCTAAATATCACAGTTGGAACCATTCTCTAGAAAACAAAAAACCACAAGAAGAAACACCTGGCAGTGCACACATTTGGTACTGTAATTGCATTGGAGCATTTCTGGCAGGTCACACATAGTTCTGTGTTATTCAGAGCTACTATTTTGTCTAAAACTTTTGATAAAAACTCTAGTAATTATGTTTATATATATTATATATATATTTATAGAACCGTAGAATGGTTTAGGTTGGAAGGGACATTATAGATCATCTCACTCCAAACCCCTGCCACGAACAGGGACACCTTCCACCACACCAGGTTGCTCAGAGCCCTGTGGACAATCTCTTACCAGTTTCATACTGAGACTTTTACAGCTGTTGTTTAAGCAGAGAGAGAAACTTTTGGTAATGTAGTTTGAGACCACTGTGGCTTGTCCTGTTCCTCATGGACAGTAGTAAAGTATCAGTAACTCCTGCTTTGCTCTAATCTTTTACGCCAGCAATATTCAAATGCATATAATGAGTGTGGCTTTGAATGCAGTTACATCAGCACTGCTGTGTCTTGTGCTGTGTTTTCTATATTTTGAGAGTTTTGGTTGGCTTCAACCCTGGAGTGTCTGCAGTGCAGACAGCAGGGCCATTCCATGGGGTAGTTGTCACTACACAGCAAAACAGGACCTTCTACAGCCAGTGAGGAGTTAGAGAAGGAGCTGCTCAATACTGGGAAGCCAACCATGTACATGTAACAGTAATTCTTTTTCTTACAGCAGCAGTGCAGAGAACAGAATGAAGATTTTTGAGGTTTACCTGTGTGAATATCAGCATTTTTAGGTGTCAGAGTTCTGCCCCATTTGGTGGTTTGGGTTTTTTTTAATTTAGTGGCTTGTTTTTAATATGTTTGTGTCGGAAATGGAAAATGTCAGACAATGTTGTCACTGTTAAAAAGGCAATAGTTTTTATGCTTGCCTGTCTAGAAGTTCTGATGTTCTTGGAGACTTGCTCAACTTTTGATGGGGGCCTGTCGACAGGTGCTGTTTGGCAATAATTAACCTTGAATTAGCACTTTGGTGAAGATTGACAGTCCACTGGTCTTGCCGAATCATCAGTTATTTTTGGAAGTTTAGATCACAGACACACAAAATAAATGTGTTTTTTTCTCACTGCTCTGTTTGGCAGAGAAACTTTGTCCTTTTTGTGTGTAGAGAGCACTGGGGCTTGTGAGGAGAAACCTGGACAATGTACCCAGAGCCTGTAGGAAACTTTGGCAAGTGAAGAATGTTCCTGATGTATTTTAAACGTTGACCTCCCTCATCATCAGATGTAAACTTTGAGAACAGCCAATTATTCAAATAAATCTATTGAATTTAGGCACATCATATTTCATCATCACTTGGTTAAACTGTGGAACTTAGTGGGGGGTGTATTTTGTTTTTCTTAGTTGTCTTGCCTAACTTATTTAACTTGGGTACATCTCAATGGCAAATATGACTGGGTAAGTCTGTGGAGATTCTTACAAGCTGTGCTTTGTGTATTCAGAGTTTACCTGAGGATCCTTTAAATTTTTCAGCCTGCTCCATCAGAAGTTAGAAGATTTCCCACAGGAGATATGAAAGATATTCATAAATGAAAAGATTAATTCTGTAGCCTTCATCATCCTTTGCACATTAGATTTGTATATTAAAATATATTCTTTTGGGTATGTTAGACATGACAATATTCTATCAGTTAACTTACTTGTGTCCTTTGTTGGTGGGACATCGAGTTGGCTTTGGTCCCTTTGCAGTATTAGAGAAGTGTCAAGAGAAACGTTTGTTCCATCCTTTGTGAGAGAGCAAATGTTACTTTAAAACACAAACCACAAACAAAAAGCCACAGAGCATTACAGGGATCTGAACTAACGTCTTTTAAAAGTGAGCTTCCTACAACATACCTCCTTATGGCACTTAATTTTTAAAATGCTCTTATAGGTTGGATGAGTAATGTGATGTTTTGTCACTTTTACACATGAGCTATTCACTTTAAAAGGCGAGAAGGGAAGGTGCTGCCAGTGCTCTTTAGAAAACTCAAGTTCTTTAGGAAAGCACACTAGACACAAAATAGAAATAAAAAATACAGACTACATGATGGGAAGGAATATGTAAGTGGTGGGTATTTACAAATAGAGTTTTGAGGATGAAGATTTTGCATGTTATGCAAAATTGAATAGGATTCTTGTGAGTGTAAATTGTATTTTGTTGTTGTTGTTTTACCCAAATAATCTCAGTAAAATGACTGAGATCCTTGCATTTGCAGCTATTCAGAATTCCTCCTGGAGATCATCATTGCATCTTTTCAATTGCAGGACAGCTTAGTTTATAAACACATTCCTTGCAGGTATTGGCTGAAATTGAGTAGTTTTGTTTCCATGATCTGCATGTAAGTCTGTTCTAAGGTGTGGGCTGCTAACAGAAAGGGCCTCTTGTGATGCAGGGAACAGGAGTCAGGTTTTCATTGGATACTGGAGGAATTTTAGAGAATTACCTACTATTACTCTATTTACAGCAAAGATACAGGGGCTTATAATGTGATATACAGGTATTAAAGTGAAGGGGATTTCAGGTTGACTGTGGCAGTTGTTTTTGGCTTGCATCATTCGTTTGGGTTTGTTTTTGTTTTGGTTTTTTTTTGATGGGGAATACTTGTAGGACAGAGCAAGCCAATCTGTTTTTTGGTGTGCATGGCTATTGGAAACGCATGCAGGAAAAAACGTTATGAGATGTAGAAGATGTTTTGATTTAAACATGCTTAAGGATCAGGCCCTGGCAGGAGCAAAGTGCTCTGTTGGAGAGCTGCTTGCACACTGGGAGTGCTGACAAATTAACCCCTTTTAGTTTTTTTAATCCCCCTCTGTCCCCTCCTGCAGGCACACAGGTGGTTCACCTGCAAGTGCAGTGTGCAAGTAAGAGCTTTCAAGCTACTTCTGATACTGTGTTTTATTTGGTATTTCGTTGCTTGCATATACTTTACTGTGGGAATTTTTGTACTCTGCAAAACAAACCCCTCAGGCTTGACATGAAGCCTGAGAAACAAATATCTTGGCCAGCCTCTGTCATTTTGACCCCTTTTTAGCCTGTGAATCATCTGTCCCTTGGCTCTTGCTTGTGTCTGCCTTTCCAGGCTCTGGCTCTTGTTTGGGCTAGCTTGGTTTGCCCCAGTGAAATTTCAGGTTCTCAGTTAGGAAGTTTGAGGTTCTCAGTCGGATGCTGGCAGCAGTTTGGCCGTGCAGGGTGGAGGGAAGCTGGGGCTGTCAGCTCAACAGCTACACTCCAGCAAACAGCAAACCTCACAGAAGCTTTCTGCAGAAGGAGTTAGCTCACATAGATAGGTTGGTTAGGCACTGAAGACGTAGACCTTGAGATATCTGTGCCAGCAGAGACTTCTGAGTGCATGGACTGCTAATGGAACAACTGCACTTGTGTGGCTGCAGCTGGTTTGGCTCCTGAGGGACATTTAATAACATTTGCTGACACAGCTTATCTGCCCCAGGTGAAGATTTCCAGCACAGTCTCCTACTTGAGCCATCAAAGAGTCTGCACGGGACTTCTTAGCAGAATGTAGTGTATCACTAATCTCTGCCAGTGGGAAATGGCACAAAAAATTAAAACTGGTAATTTGCAGAATACCATTAAATTCCTAAAATTAAAAAAATATTTGCTGATCGGCTATAAAAATTCCTAACCATGGAGTATCAGTGCAGAAGATTGTTTGGATTAAAACCACAAGTTCATTAGTTGCATGTGTAAGGAATGCACTGAAGGAATACTGGCCTACTCACATACTTAAATTCCACCTGCCTCTTGCACTTTACTGCACAGACAGAATTACCCATACAAAGCCACATTTAACACTTTACATCTAAATACTCTAACCATCTTCAAATTTCTGCAAAATAATTTATTCATCTTATAACATGAAGGTCTGTAAAGCTGGTAGTTTATATTCAATGAAATGACTTAGTCCAGATGTGAGACAGCATCTAATTGGGTGGTTCTGTTCTCTTGTGGAAATTAAGGTTTTGTGTTTTAAATTGCTCAAATTTTATTCAAGACTAGTGTGGCTTTGGTTTCAAATAATCATAGTAATAAATTTCTCCTGATGTTTTTAATAAAAGTCTTTTTTCTAACTGTGTGTTCAAGCACAGAGTAAGGAGTCAAATTTGTATGCAAGATAGATTTCTGACTGGGCATGCTTGAGGAAACGCTTGGCACGCATTTCAGTTCCAGTTAACACTTGGAATATTCGGGGAGTAAAACTTGTGCAGTAAATGAATAGAAGATCTGTTTGTGCACCCCATGATTTAATCTGGGAACACTGGCGCTTGTGTTGATGTAGTTGTTGGACATAAGGAACTCATTTATTATTTTGCAATGAAAACATGTCAATGGAGAACTGACCTGATGGAAATAATGACCAACTACATTCTTAGAATTATCCTAAGCAGAACTGTTGGCCTTCAGAAGACCTCCAGCTCATAGCACTGCCAGGAGGACTTTGATTTGTCTGTGGCACATATGTTGGCACCATTTCCATGTGGGTATGCTCCTTGTTCCTTTACTGAAACAGCAGCAATCTTCTGCAAACTATTTATTAATGGGTGTCATCTGATGCTGTGCCTAGCTGGTTAAAGTTAACAGTAAGTAAGCTAAAGTAAGTTTAAAAACTTACTTCTGAGTGGATAGTCACTGATTAGTTAAGAGTCATTTATATAGTCCCTTTTTCATGGGTTTATGCAAACATATTACTTCATCACTGTGGCAGATGTCAGGTTTAAAAATACCTTAGACATTTTTTTGATATAAATATGTAGCTGTTTGTTTTAGTCAAACAGTGGAAAGCTGTAATTTAAATAGAATTGGGAAATATGAAAAAAGTATGCAAAAGTGATTTTTCTATATTTGGGCTGCAATTTTTTACCTCCTATCTCTTGCTGTTTTATGTTTTTTGCTTATCAGACTAAGTTATTGTAACAAGAACAGTTAATATTAATGAAAACCTCCTTGAGCTTTTTATACTGGGCTGTTACCACTTGGTTTGGATCTGTGGTATTTTCCTTGGCAACTACTCTTGGGACAATTGCTGCTGGTTTTTCTCCCTGATCAGTGCTGTATCTCCTTCTCTTGATGTATAGTGGTTAGGTCTGAAAGGAGGTGTGAGGTTTGTCTGTCTCTGGCAGCTGAGGCTGTGGCACTTCACTTAATTCTCCCCTGCCTTTGTGTCTTCTGTTTTTTGTATTGAAATTCAGAGGCAGGAATGTGGAGCACCCAGCAAAAACATTCTGTTTGGGAATGCTGGTGAGTGCGCTGAGATGTAGGGGATATTCTCTTTATGAAGACCCTCAAAGTGTTAATAGTGTAGGTGACTCCTGCAGCGCTGGACATTCTATAGAAGTTGGGGACTGCTGAACTGTTGAGCTGTAAAAAACCCAAACCACCCACCCCTGAAAAACTGAGGCAAGAAACTTGATAGTTTGGCAAGTCAAAAGAGGAACTGTGGTTAATGCTGGCAGGTTATGTTCAATAAAAAGTGGGATTCCAATTATTGCTTTGATAGTAAAAAAAAAAATTAAAATCACCTTCCTTGTTTTTAAGCAAACTTACTGAGTTAATACAACATTGTTCAAACTGTTGAGCTAGGAATTAATATATCCTGTTCTTGAAACTCTTACGATTGTAGGCACGTAAGAACAGCAGAGTTAAAATGATGCTTTAGCCTTCTTTGTGCAAGCCTGCCTTCTGTGGCTTACTCACACTGTGGCAAGGGTAATATTTTTGTGGTTTTAGTTTGAGTGGCTTTCCCTATGTCTGAACCCACTGTATGTTTTTCTGTTATTTTAAGACTTTTCCATAAAACTCACATGCATGCACATAACATCTTTTTCATATAATGCTTAGCAGTTAAAAATATTAAAAGGAAAATATAAATAAAATACCTTTCTTATATCCTTGGATTGCATTTCATAATCTTGTTGGGTCAGGCTTCCCCTGGAAACATCTGTCTCATACTCATAAAACCAGGGTGATATTTGTTGTAGAGGTGGTGCTGGATTTACCAAAGGTACAAACACAAATAAAAAAAATGTAGCCTGCAAAGTCTCCATTCTTGCCCAGAACAATGTATGTGGCTTTCAGTGAGCTGGTGAAGATCTGCTCGTGTCTGGACTCTGGAGAACACTTTCTTTGGGACTGGAAATGAAAATGCAATCCGTCAAAACAATATTTAAAGCCTAGAGGACTTGTTGGCAGTGGTTTCTAACACATAAGGAACATGGAACAACTTTTAACTCTTGATATCCTTTAATTAGACTCTGACTTTATAAAATCTGTTCTTAACATGGGAAGAAACTGGGAAATAATAAACATTTTCCAACTAAGAAGGAAAATATTAATTGCATTTGCTTGTTTCTCAGTTTATTTTTTGTTAAAAAGCAAGAAGATTTTGTAAATATAAAATATTTGGCATGTATGTAGATGAACTAATTAAAATATGTGAGGTTCAAATGCATTTTTTTTATTGTCAAAATAAGGATTTTCAAACCTAAATGCTCTATAACAATAGCCTCTCATTGTCTTTTACTTTACATTTGAGACTAAACAAGAGAAGATACCTTAATACCCTCAGAATATTGTACAGGTTGTGCACTTTTCAGGCAGGGAAGAGGCTGCAAACATAATCTTTGAAACATTACAAATATGCATGCAATATTTTAAAAAATGTTTGCACAGCATTTTTTTCCTCTTTACTGTAGTTTTAATTAAGCTCTAGGTTAACCTACTTTTAGGAAAAAAGTCCACTTACCTTTTTAGCAGATTCCAAGCTCTTCAGTGAAAAACAAGATATCCTTATCTATAGTTACTCTTTTGTCAATGTACTTCAGGTTCAAGTTATGAATTACATCCAAACTGTTGAAATGAATACTCTCTCAAAGTTTGACAGTCTGAAGAGTGCTTTCCATGGGGTAAAAGTGCTTTGCCAGCATTCTCTCCCAGGGTGAGAGGTAATATCCTGGAGCAGGGGGTTGTACTTTGCAGAACATTTGCAAATACTAAGCCCCGTGTAGCTCATCCTACTTTTGGTGTTCCTTGTTAAAATGGCAGCTTGCTGCTTTGTGGTGATTTGCTCTTTATAATTGCTAAGGCTTTTTCTGTAAATCAAATATTACTCGTGCAAACTGGAGGTCTCTAATAAGGCGTGTGTTACCCATTTTGTGAAACGCTTCAGCCTAGAGACAAAGCAGCTGCTTTCTCAGACAGAGGTAGAGCCAAAACACGCGTCTGTTGTATTAGTCACATTTTGTGACTAGTAAAATGTTTTATTACAAGTTGTATGTGTTTAGAGAAGTTTCACCTACCTATGAAATGGAAACTTTTCAGTCTGAAGAGTTCTGGAAACATATTCTTTAGAACTTCTTGTGTTTGTGCTAGAGATTTTTAGACAATCAGTGTCTAAATGCCTCATTAATTGACTTATTAGACAGTTTATTGAAAAATGGGTTTCACAATAAATACTTGCTTTGAATAAAGTTCTGTTTCAGTTCTATAGATAACTCAGTAAATGCTGTCCAGGTGTAGAATTTCCATCTGAACTATGAGCAGCAGTTTTCTGGATTTGTAGTGCATTTCTTCCTCCCCCATCCTTTTCCTCATTATGAATTTTTGGCAGTCAGCACAAATGGGAGACAGATGACCAACTTTGGAAGTTTATAGAGTAGCTTTCTCAAGTCTTTAAAAAGTATGCAGCAAGAAAATCTAGTGGGAATATATCCAGATTTACATTTCTCCTTTATTGTCATACCTTTTGTTTTTCTTTTTTTTTTTTTTTCCCTAGAGTAATACTGGTGATAAACTGTGGACCTTTTGGTTAAGTTTTAAGTGCTGCCTTGTTTAGCAGCCAAATGTTTGTATGAAATCTGCAGAGTGACTACAGCCAGTTGCCCTCAAAAATCTTTTTGGGTTTATTATACTACCAGTTTCTTAACTCGTTTGGATTTTATAAAAATGTGTGTGGTTTAGTTCATATGCAGATTTAATAATGTGATCGTTTGGACTTCAAGCTTGCTCCAGGATAATGCTGTGATGATAAAATGGAGATGTGAAGGGGAGAGGCTCAGTAATAATGGAAACTGGGCCCTGCATCCCATTGGATGCTATTCTGCTGGAACAATAAGAACACCAGCAGTTTGGAAGTGGTTAAATTGCAGTGTCAGTACCATCTTAGCCCTCCTCCTGCCTTTGTGCATGTCTGGGAAGTAATGACACAGCTTTGCTTTGTACTTACCCTTTCCAGCTGCCACCCCTCTGCCAAACATCCACATTAGGATTTCCTCTGTCTCTGGGGCATCCAAATGTTTCCAATCCTTGAATGTAATCAAAGGATAACTATTCTAAGGGAAGAAAAGTAGTAAGTATTGAAGCTTGATAAGCAAGATACAAAGAAAGCAAGATATAAAATATTAAATATATTTGTCATAGTCTTATGATAATTTATTTTGTAAGTACTGAAATCCTAAATTTTACAGCTACATAGAATGCCTTAGGAATAGCTTTATCTTTTCCTTATATATGACAACTTTAAAAAATGAGGGAAAACTGCTAGATAAATGAGGCCTTGAAAATGTAGGAAATCTTCATTCAAGGAAACTCTTGTTTGCTTTGATCTGCAAGAGGAGAAGAGGCTCTGAATTTTTAGACAGCTTCAGGAACAGCTTCTGCACAAAACATTGTGAAAAGCCTGTGTTCATCAGGGTCACAAGATTTTGCGTGTGTGCTTATCACAAAAAGGTTGTCGTGTGTACTCACTGCAATAGAGGCACTTCTCAGAAGCTCATGAATACTTACAAGTACATTCAAAGAGTGACGTCGTTTATTTGGCATGATGTCATCAAAGGGTAGTGTACAGTGTCAAATAAAGTAGTAGTCTTGTCCCATGGTTTGTCTGCATTGTTGTGAAAGAAGAAAATAAATCGGCAAATAATGTCAGATAAAACCACTTTTTATCTGAACGTGTACCAGATGCTTAGATCAGCACAAGGATGGGGATGGTACGAGTGGCTGCAAACAAGGAAGGGGAGTATTGCTTCCTTCAACTGCTTTATTCCTGCTCAGAGTGACTAGAAATAACAGCAATATCCAAATCACGTGAGATGAAATATGTGGTTCATATGCATTGGCAGTAGGGGAGCTCACAGGAAATACCCTGGCAAGCAGGGAGTGCTTTCTAGGCACTGTTAGTGCTTGGAAATTGGCTGTATAAGTGTTTGTTGCTTGGACTCTGGTTACAAGGATCCATGTACTTGGAAGGTGGTTTCTTTTCTGGAAACCTAAGCCTGCTGTGTTGTTAACTCATTGAGCTCCAGTTTTTGAAGAGGACCTTGATAATGTGTTCATGGTGTGTTTTTTGATTTCCCCATGATATCTCATTTGTACTGACTGATTTCCCCACAAAATACTTCCACCTGGAGTGTTAGGCATTTAAAAAGATTATTTTTCCTAATTTTGTTGACATAGAATCGTGGCTTAAATTTGAACAGTAGTAATTTCCCTGTAATTTTGTAAGGATGTAAAGTGTAGCTGAAGGTGTAAATGAACCACAAGACTTCTTTTCTGGTAGTGGACAGAACCCAAGCCAGTGTCATGGGATTGGATTCTGGTCTCTGGATTCTGCTGTCAGAAAAACTTAACTTTAGGTGAAAAGGCTACGTGGAAGCAGGGACTGGCACTGCCTATATAAAGACTTGTGGTTGTGCAATGGGAGGCAGAGCACTGGAAAATGAAAAATGGGGAGGAAAAAACATGGGGCCTTATCTCTGGGGTGCAGGGGTTAATGAGGCAGCACTAGGGAGAGTCCCAGAAAGTTGCTATCAAGATATCCCTTACGAAATAAACCAAAGCTGAGATTCTTTTTAATCACTCAGGTTTGTTCTATATTTAGACAAAGAAAGTGTATTTTGCAGCTGCTTAAAGACTTTGGCTTTCATCTTATATCATAGTCTCTAAAGGACAAAATTGGCAACTCCTGTAGTTTCTGAGTTTTACTGTTTCTAAGTGTTCTTGGAAAAAAGTACAATGGATTATTGCTCAGCTGACCTGTGCTTAGGGTGGACGATGGGAATCACTTATACAGAATGCTCAAAAGTCAGTGTCTGCTCTTGGCCAGACATCTGTGTGGGACAGAATAAGATGAGGACAACTCAGGAAAGCTTTTAAAGATTCCTGGGCATTTATAGACCTGGGCACAATGCTGGATTTTCTTTTGTGTGTGATATTTCTGCTTCATGTGGAAGGTAACATGTTGGAGGTTCCTTGGCATAACTCTTGTGTGGGGTGTGATTTAAACACTTCACAATGTTGACCAGCTGTTCTGGATTGGAGTTGTTATAATAGAAAAGGTTTTATAGAGGAAAAGACACTTACTGCACCAGCCTGGTAACATGTACAGAATAATCTGCAAACAATGGGAGATTTACTGTTAAAGAGGGCAAAAGCATTAAGTGATGTCAAAACTGAACTCGACGGTTCAATTTTTATTTTCTCCTTTTGTAACCTAAAAGAAATAACTTTTTGGAATGCCTCTCTACACAGGTTTTATTTTCTAAAACACAGGCCTTTTCTGCTCAATGTTTGTGTGGAATTAATTCTACTTTCTAAAACTACTTTTATCTTTTTGCTGCTGCATAAATGTGTGATGTGAAACTTCTCAGACTCCTTCATTCCCTTCTGCTTTTTATTGAGGTGCTGATACAGGGTGTAAAAATAGGTTTAAGATAGTTTAGTACCAGTGATGATAATGGGGTTGCATTTATTCTGGGAACTAAAAGTATCCCAGAGGGAGGAGGGAGCAATCTCCTGGTTTGAGAACTGAAGGTGGTGCTGTACAAGAGTCGCTGTGTAAAGCAAAGTCTATTCCAACTCAGCATCCTTGAGGGATGGAAGAGGGTTCAGAGGTAGTGTTGAATGTAAAATAAATGTCATCATGTCCTAGAGAGAAAGCGTAGAACATTCTTCAAGATTCAGAATCACTAAGAAAGTACCTGAGATGAAATAGTTATGCATATAAATACCTCCGTTATTTTTGTGAAAAGTTGCAATGATTTCCAAGGCTCAGTGAATTGGATTATTTTAGGTCACTGTTAGGGCCACCAGCTGCAAAATGGAAACAGCTGAAAAATGACCTAGTGATTGTATGAACATCTTTCCATCTGTTTCTGATTTATAGTCAGAATTTTTTAAGGCTGAAGACATTACCTTTATTTCTTGCTTTTCTAGGAAAAAAAAACCAACTCCTTTTATCAGTTACTGTGTTATAAATGAATAAAGCACATTGTAAAAATCATGCAGAATATTAAACAGAAATCACACTATGGTTAACAAATACAAATGATAACCAGAGTAACAGTGCTGTCTATCTACCCAGACCCCTCTGTTGAACACATGTTCCCTTGAACTTTGCTATGTGACATCAGTTATAACCTGAAACAAAAGCCAACCTACTGCAATTTATTACAATTTCTTGGAATTCCTTCCAGAATTGGCATTGCTTCCTTATGACAATATCATCATTTGTTGAGAGCTGTTACTGTGTCCGCAGGGACATTTGAGTCAGGGCTCCACGAATCATTGGCCTTATCCATATTTGACTTCGGTGTTCCAAGCATCTGTTCCTTGTGTTGTTCATAGCATCTGCTTTACTCTCTGTGTTCATGGCTCATCTTCACATTTATCTGTTTTCCTTGTGTTTTACTTCAATAATAGGGAAAGGTTGATTTTTTTTTTTTCTTCTCTGTAGATGATGGATTTATGCAATGAATTACAAGATTGAGTTATTATTTATTTTCCTTTTAAATTTATTAGGTTGTTAGAAATATAAATTTTGGGCAAAATAGTTTAAAACATTAACAATGTTTGTATTTGTGGCGTTCCATAAGTTGCAATGGTGTATACACAAATTGGCTTATAGCTGAATAGTTCATACTCTTGCAGCAGCACTGGAAAATGATTGTGAAATCTCTTCAGTGTATATTTTTTTGGTTGAAAATATAGTATGCTTCCTTTTCCTGCTTTTCAGGTAGGAAATGCCTCTGCTTATAGCTCACAATGATCAGGTTGGGCAACAAAGAAGGAAATGGATTTGTATTGTAAAAGTGGAATGTCAATATGTTAAACTAAGTCAGAAAACGTGAACTGTAAAACATCTGTTTTCTATAAAGGAGTTTCTGTCCTCATCCACATAACTTTTATTATCAGAGTACTGAAGCAAAGTGTAAGAAATATTTATTGGGAAAAAGCAAAATATATTTCCACTTTTTTGAGGCTAAAGGAAGAAATGTAGACAGTTGGATTAAACTACTGTTACTTCTCTTCGTTTTGATTTTTATAATAACCTCGTGTGGCTGGTGCTTTACCTGAATTGCTCATGGAGAGGCAGAGTTAAAACCCAGATCAAGCTTGGTTTCTGTATTTTCTGACTGTGCTGTAAACAGTCTCATTAAGCTGTTTGATTGTTAGGTTTTGTGGTTACTGATTAAATAAACAGTATGTTTAGTTCTTAGTTTATTAATCTATTTCCTCCTTTAAAAATACTGTATAATCTGAAAGTAAATACCAGAGCAAACATGAAGCAAGTATGTTTTGACACTATATCAAGGCAGCAGTAGTGAGGAGCAGTACCAGCACATTACCATGGTTCAGGATAGTGAGAACAAAGAACTGGGTGTGGAATTAATAATAAAGGTTAGTATACAATATCCTGTCTCCAGAAATGCCCATAAACACATGCTCTGGGGAAGACAGAGAATAGGACAATCAGGTATGATTCTTGTCTCTATCCTGTCTTCAAGTGGTCTTCCATTCTCCAGCTATTTTCAGCTCAGCACTTTTGTACCTACTGTGTTTCAATTAGCAACCTTTAATGGATCTCTTTCGAGGAGCACAATTACTGTTCCAGTCTTTTCTCAACACCATGTCTAAAACTGCTGCTGCGTCCGCTGTGTCCTCAGGTGCATGGGACACACGAGCTTCATTTGATGGCTCCTTCCCTTGTACTGGAGCAGTTGATCCCCAGGCCCTTGCTGTCAATGCAACTCGTAATTTTGTGGGTATCTTCTGTATCCCCCCTCAGCCATCTCTTGGTGAGTTGCTGAGTCCTAGTGCATTCCATGTTGTTGATATAGAAGCCATTCCTTACCTTTGGTGCCTTTCTCTAATCCTTTTCCAATCATGCCCTATGTAGTTACACCAGCTACCTGAGGCTTTGGAAATCAATATTGTATTTAATGTGAGCCACAGATTTATGGCAGTGTCTTGATGTCTCTTGTTTTCCATTTCTCTCTAGTTACTCTCTACATTTGAGTTTCCTTTTTTATGACTCCTGGGCACTGAGCCAGTGTTTTCACTGAACACCTATTGCTGCTGAAGCACTTCTGAGTCTTGCTCCTGAGTGATGTTGGTGAGGTCATCCTTTGTTAGTTTTAATGAGAAACTAAGATCATCACTTCCATGGACATCACTTCTCATTTAACAGTGAGGAGCTTCATTCGCTGTTTCAGCATCCTGAGGACTTTTGCAGCCATTCTTCAGCGACACTTACCAGGTGTTGTTGGCATCTCACTTCTCAGCCTGGTTTGTCTATCTCTTGCTAGCATTTTAAATGGAATAAATTCCAGCACAGGCCCTTGGCAAAGCTCCCACCTGTGGGATCCCCTCCACAGTAAGAACTGACCACTTATTCTTAGGCTGTTTCTTATATTTTCTTTGATTTTTGTTTGTGCTGTTGCCTCTTAATCTGTGGCAACTTAATTTCCTTAAAAACCTTTAGAAATTTTTGTAGGCTGTTTGGACCAGGATCTCCCTTTTCCACATCCTTAATGATTCCCTCAGACAACTCGTTGATATTTGCAAGGCAAAAACATCATGACTTTTACGGAAGGCATCCCCAGTGTTACCAGAGCAAATTGCACTCAGCTAGATATCCATTAATCCAGTATTTTATTATAAATTCTCATTTCTCTAAGGCTACCAAGTCTTTAGTTCCCTGTCCACTGTAAAAGCTTTTCTGGAAAAAGTGTCCTACGTGCTACAGTTGATATGGTAATATTAATTGAAAGAAAAGTGAGTTATAATAGTTCTGTTTGTAATACAAATTTCATGTTCCACCTGAGAAAGTCAAGTGTAATAAGCCAGCTCTGAAGTTTTCAATCATTTCCAGTTTGACTTTGAGAAATGCATATAATGTTAATATCTTGAGTTCTACTTCAATACTAAAGCTGAGCTTTGTTTCATAAATGTTTTTTAAAAGCAGAAAGTTTGTGATAAAAGATGTAATATTCATGCTATAGCTGGATAATGTTCTTTTATTCTTAAAGCTGAGCAAGACTTTCAAAAAAGCCTCTATTTTAGATTTGCATTTTGTGCACCATTCACTTAAAATGTGAAATAGTTGAAAGGTTCCCGAAGGTTAATATACTACATGTATATATTAATAAAGCTATAAAGTTATAGATATATCTAAATTCTTGTATATACGATACATAAATCATAGTGAGTACTTAAATGAAGGAATGAATACATGCATATGTTCCTTATTCATGAACCCAGAGGTACTTGAGGGTGATAAATGTTAATAATTTTTTTTTTAAAAAGAAGATAAATTCTGTAGCGCTGTGAAAAGGGGAAGGAGAGAGGAAGAGATTTCTCGAGTTAGTTGGCTGAAGAGCCACAACTTAATAATGATAGAATAAATTTTGTGTCCACAAATTCTTACACCCAGTTGTCCTTAAAGACTGTATGTATTCTTAAAGGTTATATTCATAATTTTACAATAAATCTTTCTCTTAAAAAAAAAGTCATGAAGTATTTTCTTAAAATTTCTGTTGCTACATCAGAAACCTTAAATATTAAGACAGGCTTAAAAAATAACTGAAATTCTAAGAGAAAAAATGATGCCTGCCTAACTTCTCAAATTCTGAGATAGAAATCTGATTACATTCTACTTTAAGTGTAGGACAACTAGAAAGACTACATAAAATTATGCAAAGTTGTAGTATGATGTATGATCTATCACTTGCAAACATTTCATTTTGCTGTTGAAAATGGGGATTTTTTTCCTCACAGCTAGTAGAGCTCTATCAAGGAAAAAGTGCTGAAAAATAAAGAAGTGATTAAAAAGCAATAAAGTGCTCTATAGTGTTATATTGTAATTATCTGGATCTGTTCCTAGGCATAAGATAAAACAAAAATTTGCAAAGCTCAAAGTTTTCTTCAGGTTACTTAAAGCAATGCTGATCTACTTTGAAGCAGAATACAGCTAATAGGTATTAGCTGTGCAGAGGGATAGTCTAAATTAATAGTTTAAAAACCTGCAGTGCTTCTCTTTGTTCCTGTTCTACTTGATGAATAATTCTAAATGAAAAGATTACATTTCTGTGTGTCTTCTAAAATAACACAGGCTGAAGCATAAGGAAACTATAAATGCTTAATGGTTCAGTTATGTTAATGCACGTGCTTTTCCCTAGATCCCAGCAGCTTGGTGAAAGATTTAGTGCCTGTGTTAGTAATAATAACCTGAAATATCATTTGAAAGACTGTGATAGTTAAAGGACAGCCAAAGAAGTGAATATTATAATACAGCTTGTCAGGACACTGGCAAGGGAAGTGTTTGAAGCTCCATATTTGTGATTTTCTCATCCAATTAGAAATTGGAAGAAGAAATATCTGTATTTCTGAGAGATGTAGAGGAACCTTGTGGAAGTATTTTGTAATCTCAATGTCTTGTCCTTTTCTCTAATGTGTCTCTTTGGTTCTGCTGTTAGCAGTAGGATGTAGAGGTGGATGGATTTTTGGCTTTAATCACTTGTTCCTATTGAATATGACACTGATTTGTATTTTAGTCCTGTTGCAACTGGATCACTTTAGAACATAGAAGCTTTTCAGGTCAATTTTCTTTCACTTTGGCTGCTCACCCAAGGGTGAGCCCATCATCACCCCAGGTTATGTGTCAGACTTCTCTCTAATGCTCAGGTGAGCGCTCTTTGTTCCTAGTACTGTTTTTTACTACACCAATAATAGGACATTTGCCTACTTTAAAGTCCTATCTCCACTTTATAGATGCATCTTGAATATCCCAAACTATCCAGTTGTTCTAGGATACATACGAATAACCCACACTAATGAAAAGTTTCTGTATATTCTTATTAGCAGTGATTACTTCAGTGATAGTAAGGAGGAAAATAGCTGTCTTCTGCTTCATGGTCTTCTTCAGTTTCTTGATTGAGCGTCTCATGATTGTCTTCTGCTTCCTGGAATTCCTCTGGTGTTAGAAACCGCCGAAACACCGGTGTTCTGAGCTGAGTTGGCCTGCTGACAGTGACATTTTGCTCTCCATAATAAATGGTTCTGATGAGGGGAAAGCAGAAGAAGGCGTAGGTGCTGATGGGGCTCGTGAGCTTGTTCTGGTCCACACGTATGTAGGTTAACTGATTGATGTTCAGTGGGTCCAGGGTTGGACACATCACAGTAACATTGATGTCTGGAAGAGAGTGAAAAATATTAATTAAAAGGCAGAAAGTGGTTATGGTTTAGACCTATTGCAAAAGTGAAACTTACGTTTTGAAATTTAAAATGGAAAATATTTTTGCGGTGCACAGTAATATAACCCTTCTCTGGGTTTTAAATCAGTTTTGTAAATGTCAACAGTACCAGCTTGGGGATTTGCAAAGTATAAAGTTGTGGGGTAAAGAATTTGTAATTATTGTTTTATGCGAATGAAATATTTTTGTAATTCATTTTCTCTGTGTGTTTTTATCAGTTGCTAAATCAGAAGCAATGTTCCAGAAGATTTTAGCTATTATATGAAAAACTGGTATTAACTTTTACAAAAAATTGCAAATTAGAGGTAAGCTTCAAAAATTAAATCCTCTCTGATTTCAAATTGGTCTCAAATGACTGAGGATGTGTTTATAGTGCATCCCGGAGAATATATTCTCCCCACACTCCTCCCATGACCAATGCCAAAATCCACTCAGTTTATTGCTTTTTACAAGGTTCAACCATCAACCTACTTTCAATTTCATTGTCTTCGATATACAAATGCTGTAAACTTCTTGGAATATAGAACACTTGTTTCAATTTGTTATGTCCAAGATTAAGTTCTAGAAGGTTGGGTAGATTAAAGGTGTTGCGTGGAATGTCCTGGAGGTTGTTGTGGGACATCCTTAGAGCAATGATTTGGGGAAGTCTGTTGAAATAGTTTTCTGGAATGTGAGAAATGGAGTTATTTTCAAGAGAGAGATGCCGGAGTGATGATGGCAGGTCAGGAGGCATAGTTTGTAATTTGTTGTTGCATAAGTTGAGCTGCATTAAATTTTTCATGTTTGAAAAGGGTTTTTCTCTGAATACTGAGTCGTCAAGTAAGTTATTGCAAAGGTCAAGCATGGTCATGTTGGGCAGTCCTTCCAATCCATTTCCAGGTAGCCGGGAAATTTTATTGAAACCAAGGAGGAGTCTCTCTAGAGAGCTGGGCAGAGGGAATGGAAATTCTTCTAATTCATTATGTTGTAAATGAAGTTGCATTAAGTTTGAAAGTTTGGCAAAAACACCATGGTCAATCATATGGAATTTAATTTTGTTGTAGCTGAGGTTAATTTCCCTTATGAAGGTAACGTTAGTGAATGGTCCTGCAGGCACAGCTTCAATGTTGTTGTTTTGCAGATAAAGTTGTTGGACGTGACTGGGGATGTTTGGTATTGTCTTGAGTTTGCGGTGGTCACAGTACATGGATAAGGGAAAAGCTGGTGGACAAAAGCATTCCCTGGCACACTCAACCGGAAAACGAGGAACTTCAGCTTGGGTGCTGGGGTTAAAATAATATGGCAGTTGATGATCTGGCTCCCCACCATATTCATCCTCAAAATCATAGTCTTCATATTGACAAACGACCAAAGCAGCCCAGAGGAGGTGAAGGATCAGTAGTTGGCTCAGAATCCCCATGTTTAAATTTGTTTCGTGTGACCTGTTGATGAGAAGAAACATTAAGTTTTAGATAGTCATAAAGTAAACGACACAAAAGTTTTAAGAAGCAGCAATATGTAATGAAGTAAGTAGAATAAGGCCTTTTTTTGGCAACGCTGTCTGACATCACTAGCAAACCCAAGTTTTGATCTGTATTTTCCACATAAAAAATATAAAGAAATTTACTGTTCTTGAAGTAAACAGAGGTTTTCTGGTCTGACTTCAGACAAGGAACAGCTTTCTACCTGTGCTGTGCTTGGTACTGAATAACAGGATTGTTTCTATAAAGAGAACACTGAAATAAATTACTTGGAAATATTGTACTTTGCGTAAAATAGAAATTTATGTGGCTTTGCAAATTGTATGTTCTGTGGCATTTTGTGTTGTTTTTCTATTTTCCACAAAACATGTCTGACTTAATACTGTGTTAATGATGATATAATGTGATTTTTCTGTTCTCATCATTTATTTAAAGCCAGCACAATTCAACCATCGTTCAATGCACATGGTGTAAAGTCTTCAGTGATAAGTTTTCTTTGTAGTCTTCTTTTTCTGTAATCACGTTCTTTGTAGATGTGAACTAATTTACCTTCCATGTACCCTTCTGAGGTAAAATCCTGATGCTGTGAAAAGCAAATAATTTTGCAGGTCAAATTTCTGATGCTCAAAGCCACTCTAACATTTCAGAGCACTTTATGCAGTCAAAGGAACCCTGTTATTTGGCAGAATGAGAGTTGTGAATCATGTCAAGCTGTTCAGCTTAAACAGCAATGAGTCAAAATGTTACTTTGCAGTTCAAACCACAGAAATAATGGAAAAATTTAGGAGACTTTGCTCAGTATAGTACAAGAATCCTGAAGCAGAGAGAGAAAAGCAGATATTCTCAGTTTTTTTCGTATATGTTTCGCACACAAGGGGTTCTGTCAATATTTGTTTACTGAACGCTATCAGTAACAAAGGAAGTGAGACAAGTGGTCATTTTTGGCAATTCCTAGTGGTGATTACCTAATGCATGATGTGTTCTATGAACTGAACAAGAGACAGAGAATTCTAAGGAGAAAAGTAGTAACAAACTCTTGCAATTTAAAGCATCCTTGTAAACGTGCTGCGTGACACAGAGCTGGGTGTCACCATGTGGCATCGCCTAACCTGCATATCTAGCTTCGTGTTGGAATGTAGTCAAGTTTCATAACTGATGAAAACCTTAAAACCAGGTTTGAGTGGAGTCAGGAACTCCACTCCAGGTAGGTTTTTAGCAAAGCCAGGGATTCCATATCCTTGCAGCACTGTGGGTGTCTGAGCTAATTAAGCAATTAGCAGAGACGGAGAGCAGCCTTGCAATGTGTAAATGCACTGTGCTGTGTTGAAAAGCAATTCTGTGCTTCAGGAGGAATTCACTGGGTTTCACATTTCAGACAGTGTATATCAGAATATCTTATTATCTTCTGATCAGTCCTGTTGGTGTCTATATATCTAAAATGTGTTTCTAACTCCTGCGAATACCTTCTGGTTTTGTAGAACAGATCCCAGTCTGTCCCCCTTGCCTATTTCATGCTCTTTGTTTCCTTTTGCTTCCTCCCTCTTCAGTTTCAGTCCAGAACTTGAGCTTTACCTTCTGGTTCCATTCTCTCAGCACTTCTACTCCATGTCACAGAATTTCCAATTAATAGTTTTTGTTCTCGATGCCACAATTGTCCTTAGAAACCAGGAGGAACAACTCAGGAAAGTCTGCTCAGCTTGAGGAATAAGGCCTTTATGGGATCGATCTACTTGCCATGTGGACAGTGTAGAGAGACCTCCCATCACATCAGATGAAATGATAAATGAGAAGTAATATGTACCAAAGTCTCCCACAGGTTTTATGGAGAGAGTGGAGCTGGTTTTGGGGGGACCTTTTGATACTTTGCCTGTAGCTGAGTATCTTACTGGTAGAATAGTACCTGTCCTGCCAGGCTTGCAGGTCGTGTCTCAAAGCACTGAGACACTGACACCTCTTCATGAAATATTTCTAAGAACTTAACTAGCTTTAAAACAGTCATGTCAGATGAAACTTGATAACAGGAGATGCAGGTCAGATGCACACAATATGATAAAACACATACTTACAAAGTGGGAAAAAAAAATAGAAAATCCTAAAACCTTCTACCATCTGTAATGAAGTCAGAGCTCAGTAACTGTGTTTGTAAGCAGTTTACTAGCTGAAAGCTAAATATTATATAACATGCATGAATCACTCTTCACTGAAAAATAACACAATCGGTTCATTTTATTCCTGCTTACCAAGAAAACTTGCTCTTTCGAAGTCTGAGAAGTTCAAGTTGTGGAGGGCAGCAAGTTCTTGTGCTGGTGAAATCATCTGAGACATAGCCTACCCCAGCTGGAGGAACAAAAGGTCTGTCTAAGCCATATTTTGTGGTAAGGAGCCTTGTGGGAAGGCAACACAAAATAACAGCCTTGGCCCCTCTTCTGATTCGCCAGTAAAATTTAAAAAAACTGCTTTGTGCCACATCATCACTTGCTGTAGATGCTGTGTCATAAGGCTGTGAAGCAATTTCTCCTTTTGTTAAAATCGCTTCAATATAATTGGCAGGATTCTTTCAGTGTTACCAACTCCCATTTTTAAAAAAATGAGAGAATAAGACTTCAAAAATTATTACAGAGGTTATTAGTTCATAGTGCGGGTTCAGCTGCAGTGATTCAGTTCTGCAAGGGGTTTGTCCTCTGAAGAGGAAGTTGAGAAACATAATTTAAAAAGAAAAAAAGAAAATTAAGAAAGAAAAGAAGAAAAAAAATTAACTGTACCAAAATCAAGGGGGAGCACGTGCTATGGAAGAGCTCTTATAAACATCTTCCATATTTTTCCCCCCACAATGTCCATGTCCTGTCTCCTTCCTGCAAAGGATTTGTTCTATACAGTGCTGTTGGTGTGGTGGTGTTCAGCATTCACAGTAACTTTCCAACCTCTTTTTTGTTAAGTTGTATAGAGAGAGCATAAATCTTGTGAAAAGGGTAAGTATGACATGAAACATAAACCATTTTACTCAAGAAAAATATTTATCATAGGTTTTAAGAGGAATTAAAAAGTTACAGTGATCTGTCTTTGCTGCTATATGATACTTAAATAACTGTCATATATGCAAAAAATGGAGAAAATGGACAATTTTTTTGTGAAGTGGTTTAAGTGTATGATTTATCCAAAGCATTTAATTGTGCTTTTGCTTTGGTAAAAGAATTACTTTTTTTCAAAATCTGTTCACAAGGACTAATCTGGTTCTTAAAAATTCTTCTTAAAAAATGCCTTAGAAGTATCATAATTTTTTTAAAAATGCAGTAGTAAGTTTACTTTTTTTGTCTTTGAGCTTCATGAAGCTGATGATTTGCTCAACCTTTTCAAGTTTCTTCTTTAATATTGAGGACAAGAATATGTTTAAGAAGATAAATCATAAACAATTCTAACATTTGGGGTATAAAGAAAAGCACCAGAAGTCATGACCAAAGTGATATTGTAGGAGTTGGCAATACTGGAAATAAACTAAAGCAGTCATGTATTTATGTAGAAGATGCAGAATACAAGGGAGAGGTTGAAAGAGAGAAATTAAAAATCCATAATCTTTGATTAATGGTACCACAAACAGTTGAATAACTACATTGTACCACTAAATCAAAACCACTAATTATTTTTTTTAAATAATTAGTAGCATACATACACAACGAGAGATTAAAAAAACCCACCAAGTTTGTTATGACCAGTTAGTAAAATGTTACTGGCTGATACGAAGTTTGGGTATTTTTTAAGCACAAGACAAAGAACATGTCGCATACTTTTGGAAGCTTTGTTCTTGGAACAGTTGGAAGTAAAACATACATAAAACTATTTTATCCAAAGATAAAAATTAAAGTTCCAGTTTCATACCTGATATTTTTCTATTGTTTTCTACTACTGATTGTGCCCCAAAGTCTCTTAAGTTCTTAGGAGACCTAAAATCTCACGGTGCATTTAAAAATCCATGGTGGCAGGACAGAAGAGTCTGTCCTTTGAAAAATTGTGGTAAAGCTCTTGATTTGAAGCATATTGAGCTGCAGAGGCTGATGCAGCTCTAGCCATGGAATATATTAAGACACAGTTCCTGTTTTGTTGCAAGAGCTGTTTTGGAGACAAGTCTATACTTTGTGATCTTGGTCAAATTGTGTGGTTTGATCTTCATTTTCATTTGTGGTGTGGCAGGAATTTCCTTACAAGGCAGATAATGAGGGGATTAAATTTAGCATTCTTCATGTAAGACTTCTTGTTTCAAAGGCTGTGAAAATTTAGTGGATTTTCAGCATGTTTTGGCTTTCAGTTTTAAGAATGCTCTGGAAGGACTTATTTTTAATGTTGATTTGTGAATTTTTTTTCATCATTTTATTTATGCAGTTGTGATGCAAAGTGGGATGTATGTCAAGCTTAGAAGTCTGAGTTGGCTTCAAGCTGATTTATTTTCTTTAGCTAAACTTGTATGGATCCTTTTTTGATCAATTAAAATCTTTGGTATTTCACCATCTCCATTAACTGCATTCAACTTATGAGACTTGTCAGCTTTTTTAATTTTGTTTCTGAGCTGAAGGCACAAGAAATGAGGCTGTTCTAGTATTTTATGAATTTGGGGTTTTTTAGCTAGTTGAGTATGGTCTCCTGGACACATTTAAAATTTCCAAATTTTAGCCAAAATATTCTTGGGATAAAGTAGAAAAGATCACCAGTGGCCTTGAGGTGAATGGGACTGGCCATGATAAGAAGAAGGTATAAATTACTTTAAATTACTTGGCCTTTTCCTTATATTCACTATCTTACTGTAAAAGATTCTTGTGTTTCTTTGTGTTTGGTGGGTTTTTCTTGGTGGGTTCTTTTTTTCCATTCCCTCCAAAATTTATAATGGTCCATATGAAGTATAAAGGGAAAAAAGAAGTGTTTTTTGTTTATAGAGGGTTTAGGGAACTCAAATGAAGCCCCGCTGTGGAAGTTAGAGCTGAGGATAGATTCCTGTGCATGATCTTAAAAGAATTGCGAAGGTCTTGGGCAAAGGTCTAGCCCTGCTATCAGATGTCTAAAAAAAGGCCTCAAGCTCAAAGTTTTAAAATCCTCAGTTGACAACTTCGAAGGAATTCTGTGTTTTAGATAAGAATTGGTGATGTTTGTTCCTGTGAGTGAGTGCACAGTGAAAAAGGGAGTGCATAGTTAAATATACCAAGGAACTGTAAGAGCTGTAATTTAGTTCCTGGTAAAGCCTGTGGGTTCCTGAAGTAGGAAACAGCCGTAGGCAATGTCATCGAGGCTGGGCTGCACTTCAGAGCCACACTGTGGGCACAGAAGCTCTTGGCATCCCAATTTTCGGGTCTTAACTGGCAGCCCAGCACTGCTGTCAGCAGCCACCTGCAGCTTGTGTGAATTCCATGTACGATCTGCAAAGGTGCTTCTTACCTGTGCTTGCCATCAGCAGAGGTGACTGAATATTGGGATTTATTTATCCTGTGCCAGAACTCCTCTGAAAATTCAGTGATTGCACTGTAGAGCTCAGCAAATGGAGATGCTGAAGGTCTTGTTCTTGCAGAGCCTCCAGCTCAGCCTGAGCCCTCACAAACTTGGTGGTCTGCTCTTCATGGAATGGAAAGTCATTCCAGGAGTGTGTCCCTGTGGGAACGTGTGTTTTTAAAGGTTGTGGAAAAGGGGCCATCGAATCACATCAACAGTCCTGCAGAGCTGAGACAACGCCTCATCTGTTTAGAAAAGCAAAGGAGGGCAGAGCTGTGCCCTGTGTGGGGCTTTCTGTTGCCTCTGACCTGAACTTGTTGTGTGGTCCCTATTCATTTCCCATTTAGTAAAGTGGTATTATGAGATGAAAACTCTGGCAATCCACATCTTGTGCAGCCTGTTTGAAATGTTTTGCTTTGTTTTGCTAAGAGCTCCTGGGAAGAACATGTTGAGTAACTGAAAACAGTTGAGCTTATTGACCTTGTAGCATGGGAATTAATATAATCTCATAGGAAATTATTGAGTAACTTCTACTAATGAACAGTAATACACTGTATTTTTAGGGCTAGATTCACTAGAAGCATCTATGCATCTAGAAGCAATATATTAGGAAGCCTTGATCCCAGATGGTTGGTTACACTTGTGCATGAACATGTGCAAGGAATAATTGGTACTGCAAAAGCAAAGTATCAAGTTTCCTGGCATGTTCAAATTTATAGTATGTGAGGGTTTTTGTATGACAATACCAATTTATGGTAGTGGATAACTGACTTCAAAAGACTGACAGAAGAGGAGGGATGTAACATTTTTGTGAGTATGTTTCTGTGCTAGAAACCTCAGAAGGATTTAATACTATATTGGGTGAGGTTACTTTTTTTTTAAATAGAAGGATTTTACTTTCTACAGTAAAGGCATCTAAATGGTCCTCATCATGTAGTGTTTCTACTAACACAGTAACAAGTAGTCATAAACAATTTACACTGGAATAATAAGTCGAAAATTAATGTAAGCAATATTATCTGTAGCAAATAGTGTCTGGTTACTCTAAAATACCCTGAACTAGTGTATGAAATTATAAATCTCTGCTGAGGAGTCACTGTTGTCAGCTGACACTTGTGGTTTTAGTAATTGAATAGCTTGTTTAATAAATATGCTTTGCTTTATACTCTGTATTTTTCTACAGCCTGCTTTGGTTGTTCCAAGATAGATGACTTTGGGCTGTGTTTTCCTCTCTTGTGGAGTTCTGGGAATACTCGTCTGGTTTTGCAACCACTGTTTACTGGTGCAGGTATATTCACTGTCTTGAGACAGCATTAGCAGTTGGACCTCAAACTTTAACAGAGCCTTTAGTTTGCCTGATTTGTGTCTTATATAAAACTATATAATAATCACAGTATATGACAGGTGTCTTGCACTCACTAATAAACATTGTAAATAAAACTAAAAGTACAGAGTTTGGAATGGAGAAAAGTGAGGAAGGTAATGGAGCTGAGTGGCTATTCCAAAGCAGGCCCTTCTCATTTATTTTGAGCAGAACTGCTGACTTTAAGGCCCTAAGATGGTAGGTGTCTAAAAGAGATTATGTGAATTCTACCATAACAATTTATATTAATACCTTATTCATTAGCTTGTTTCATTCATTTATAGCAAGGGACTTCCTGCAATTTTGTTTAAAGAATTAGAAAATGTGCCTGCAGCTTCAGATTGTTCTCAGGTTTGTATCCAATCTGAAAATCATATGTTTATAAGCTTTTTTTAGGCATTTCCAGGCAAGGATAAAGAGTAGTTGTCCAAGTTATTTGCCGAAGTATTCCTGAATGATCATGAATAGGAAAATATTTTGCATTAGCAGAAATTTTCCCCTTGTACGTGATGGAAAGTACTTCCTATTTACTCTTCTGAGTGTGTTTAAGAGTGATGGTCCTTGATTTTACAATGACTACAGAATGTGTTTCTTAAATACCTATTGCTCTAGAAATATTCGAACAAATGCAGCTGTTCAGCCTGGTGGTGCAGAGGATGTTGCCAGGCAGCCTCTCAGCTCTCTCCTATAGTCTGGAAACTGAACATCAGCCTTAAAATGGTTCTTAATTTTTATTATCCCTTCTTTCTTAAAGAGAATAAGTCCTCTCCTTTTAGCACAAACCTTGTAATGCTGGCACCACTTTGCCTTTATGGCCTGCAGTGCAGTTCTTATGCAGCCAGAATCTGTGACTTGGAAGCTTTTACAGGAATACAAGGTGTTGCTACACATCATTCTGTACCCTGGCATATTGTCTTATAAGGAAAGATATAATCTCTCTACCCTTTATTTCCTGCAGTTACTTTCCATTTTTATCTCCATTTTGTTGGGATTTTCTTTAATATTAATGCTCTTTTGGAAGCGATGCTTGTGCCACACATACAATAAATGTGTCTTTTGATTTATGGCAGCTAATCAAATCAAAAGGGTTTCTCTCTGGTTTGAATAATTTGTGAGTCACAGCTGTTCCTTGGCAGAGGTCAAGGCGGGGTCTTGTTTTGATCCAGTCGCTCTGGCTGGAAGTTGTTTCTTCTATTACCTGTTCTGGAATCCTTAAAAGGCCTTACTGTGAAGACTTGAGCAAGGCTCACACTTAAACCAGCATTCAGAAAATCACAGAATGGTGAAAGCTCATCCAGTTCCACCTCCTGCCATGGGCAGGGACACCTTCCACTATCCCAGGCTGCTCCAAGCCTTGTCCAGCCTGGTCTGGAGCACTTCCAGGGATAGGACAGCCACAGCTTCTGTTTCCATTTCATTAAGGAGGGAAAGCTGATCTGGGCATTACAGACCTTCCATGGTAATCTGGCAAGTGTGTCCTTGTTCTGTCTTGCTTCTGACACCTTCTCTTGCCTTGTCCTATTGCTTTTTGATGAGTGGAGCATATGCCTAAAGCTGTTCGTAGCCAAAATATAAACATCCCTAATGTTTTTGTTCTAAAAAAATCAATTATTAAAAAAATACTGACTGGATCTTAGTAAGGGGATGGCATGAAATCAGTGCTTTGAGTGATTAGATTAAACTTTAACAGAACTGAGCTGATAGTATTAGCTCCCTTTAAAAATGTCAGTTTTAATGCAAGACAGCTGTCCAGATGTCCCTTCACATCTTTGCCAAACACTTGACTTAATACTGAAACCTCTAAATAAGTCTGTGTGTTGTGAAAGCAGCCCCAGAATGGGGACTGGGGTAGTTGTTTAGAACTGCTAATGACAGAACTAGATACTGGCTTTAGCCATGGTGAAGTGTTAGAGTGGAAAGGTACTTTTCAGAAAGACAGAACAGTGACTTTACGAAGCAGTTGCACTTCTGACAGATGTGTTTTCCATGCTCACATTTTCTCCTCAGATTCCTGTGCATTCTGATTTTGGGAGGGAACTGTTCAAGTGGGAAGCATACATTACCCTTTCTGTCCTAAGCACAAGGCACTAGAAGCAGTATGAATCCATAAAACACAGTGTTGCTAAGGCAAAGCATTCCTGAAACAGGAGTAATGAAATATTGCCTTACATGTGTGCTCCAATGGAACGCGCTCAAGGAAAACAGCACCAAGAGTTGTAGTTAGTGTATGGTAAGAAACGTTTTATATCTTTAAAATACTCACTTTGTTTGTGGCTTTATCATAAATAATGATACAGGGCTTTTATAAAGGGTAACTACTTGTTTTCCTCCATCTGTTAGATGGAAGCATTAAGAAGGATGTTGAAGACTGGGTTTAGACTTAGTTTCTGCTTTTCTGAAATGAAAGATTGTGGGTTTGTAAATACTAATTGTTAACTGACATGAAAAACAAGGGATCTCTTGGCATGTTGGTTTAAGAAAGTGCTTTTGGGGTCTGGGTGTGATAATGGTGGTGTGAGGTTTGAAGTGTTTTCTTCCGTATGGCATCATGACAGATTTTATCTTCGCATCAAGTATCTCAAATTTACAGGCCACAGTACAGGAGCGTAGTTTGTCAGAGAGATCATTAACTGCCCAGGTTAGGTAGATGTTTGCATGGGAAATAGCTTCTAAAAGTACTCTGATTCTTTCATCTCAAAATTCATCCTATTACATGATGGTTCTGCTGGTTCATATTAGAGGACAGCATTATGCAGTCAGGGAATATGGGGGTAAAGTATTAATCTGTTGTACTGACGTTTACTTTTGCTGTATTTCTGAAGGTTATTTGGCTTTCTTTTTTTATGTTAGTTATTTTTTTAAATGGACTTAAATCAAAAGTTTTTTTCTTTGTAAAATCTAGTATTCAAGGAAATGTAAGATATCAGTCATATTAATTTTATATTAAAAGAGGGTAACATCTAAATAGAAGTTGTATGTATTAGCTTAAAATATAAATGAAAAATATGCATTCCAAAAAGCCAAGTAAGCTTTACTGAAGTTATTAATTTCTAGGTGTTAATCACTAAATTTTTCTTAAGCAAGTAATAATTATGCTGCATCACAGTATTGCTGCTGGAGAAATGATTATAGACAGTTGCTTTTATTATTCTTGCAGAATACTAGATTATTCTGTCACTTCCTGAATCTGGGCATCTTCTCACGAGGTTAATATAAAAGTGCTTTCTTCCTGCCAGAAAATTAGGCCCTTTTTACTGATTTGTGTGAGTGCCTTGTTCAGTCTGTTCCTTGTTTCACCCTGGAGAATAGAAAGAAGATAAAAGAAGATAGAGCTGACAGAAGGATAATAATGGTGACTGGATGGCCTAAATAAGATATAAATTTTGGTAAAGTGGTATCTTTTAGAATGGCAGGCCAGTTTTCTTTTCCACAAATGAGTTAAGGTGTTCTGTGAAGAGTGTTTCTGGAAGAAAAATATTTTCATTGGTCTTTATGTCTAAACAGCTTTTGGAAATAGCACCGGCTGAAGAATTAAGAGGCGAGTCCATGCTTGTGTCCATGACTTGCTCCCTCTCTGGCCCTCTGGAAATTTTCCATCCTTTGGCAGCCTGTCAGCTCGAGATTTTTTCCATTCTTAGCAGCGACTGTAACTCCATAATAGTTCCTGCAAATGTAATCGTGAAGAGAAACTTCATTTCAGTGTTGCTGCCTGATTCTGACAGAAACCTTTGTGCAGGTGATGGGTCGCACACGTGGAACGAACCCGGTGTGTGAATCACTTCTCGAGGGGCTCTCTGTACGTGTGGTTACTCTGGTGCATCCAAGCTTGTTAAATTCCCTGCTGCTGCACAGGGAGTTTGGGGCAAGGCTTGGCTGCCTGTGGAAATGTGTGAGATTCTCATCAAAACTGAGTCCCAGTGCTGCCGTGCCAGAAATCTTATTGTCATCACATCTCCCCTGGACAAGGATTTGGGACAGGAAAGTGTTTGTGCATAGGAAAACCTGGCTGTGTGGGGTTCCCACTGCAACCACAGCAGCACAGTGGTTAAACCCAGAGCCTCACTGTTCGCTTGGGTAGGAATGTTCATATTTTATATGAAAATCTGCAGCAAGGCTGTCTGTCGGCAGCATGTTCCGTTGAGCCAATCTTTTACTGGCTCACATGGGCTTTGAGAAACATCCCAACTTGCTTCAAAATATTGATTAGTTTTGGAAGTCTCTTAAATATCGTGAAAGTCTTTGTTTGTTTCATGCATAACCTTGTCTTCCATCTCACGTGATCCATTGAGTATGAAGAGTAAATCCTGGATTTATCTTAGCAGATAATTTAGACCGTGGTATGTGATACGTGGCATTTGGAATTCGAGTCAGATTTTCATTTACTCCAGAACTTTTCCATATGTTTCTTGTTAGCAGCTTTGTTCTCAAATCTCTGGTCTCCCCAGAAAGGAGGGAAAAAGTCCCAACACAAGCCCAAGAAGCAGTGTTAAATTCTAAACATAGAGAATGAGAAAAAAAAATAGCCTTCAGAACACAGTTTTATTATTTTTAGTTTACTATTGCTTTTATTATCCTGCTGCTGTTAAACTCTGATCAAAAATGAAATATTAATGTTTATTTTGTCTGTTGCAGTATACCATAGTTTTTCTGGATAAATAGTGCAATATTTTAACTGGAAATTGAATGAACATGGAATGAGTATCTTCAAGAGATAACAGCAGCAACTGCTGTTTAGGACATGGGTAAATGCTTTTTGAAATTATATTAAATTATTCTAAAATTGCTTAACAGTGAACTCGTATCAGATTTTCTATGCACAACCTGGTTTAGGTAGCTGAAATATTTTGCTGCTTTAGCAAACAGATATAAAGGGTTAAAAATTTGCACATTTTAGTTTATATTTTTCAACTGCTCTGGTCTGAGTCATTTCACTCACTTTTGGGAAATGCAGGTGCAGGAATTCCTAATGGGATACTCATGAAACATGTTGGAAATTTCCACTATGTTTAAAATAGCCAAACTTTCCCTTCTTGATTTTTTTAAAGAAAAGAACGTTTTATCTTTGTCACTTATTCCACTCGGTATCTTTTAATCCTTATTACCAATTATAACCAAATTTGACACAGGATAGAGGGAAGTATTGTACTTGATATTAACTTGTGAAAAATAGTAGCTGGGCAAAGGCAAGTGCTCCAGAGAGGTCCAAATCCTGCTTAGGAGCAGCTGGAAGGCAGGAGGGGACAGAGCTGTGAGTAGCCCCTCAGCACGTGGCTGGCTCTGGCCCTTGGCAGCACAGAGGTGCTGTGCTGTGAGGTGGAGAGCACCTGGAAGGACCTGAGGCTTGCACGACTCAAATCCATAGGAATCCAGGCTTCTGTAGCTACTTAGCTCTTGGAACAACTTAGTGACAGCAATGCTGGGAATGAAGAGGTTGTCCTTATCCCTCTACAGCAGCCCAGGATACTCTGAGCCGTCCTTCCACAAGGACACGTTGCTGGTTCACGTTCAGTTTGTCCACCAGGACCCTCAGATCCTTTTCTGCAAAGCTGCTTTCCAAGTCAGCCATCAGTCACCAGTGCATGGGGTTATCCCTCACTAGGTACAGGATTTTGGGCTTCCCTTGGCTGAGCTGTGTGAACTCCTGGTGGCCATTTCTCCAGCAGCATAAGCCCGGAGAGTCATGTACCAGTCACCAGTGAGGGTGATCACTAATGAAGATGGGAACAGAGCTGGAGCCAGCACTGACCCCTGGGGTCCCCTGGCAGTTCCTGACCTCCAGCTGGAATTCACTACGTGGCCTCTTTCCGCTCGCTGCCTTCCAGCCCGTTTTCAGTCCACCTCACTGTCTGCTCATCCAGCCCAAACTTCGTTGTGCTTTTAGGATTTTGCAACTCTTTGTTCTTAAGATCATGCAGTGATATCCAAATAGCTGTGCTCTTTCTCTGTCCATCTGTCCTCTTCTCCTTCCTGACACTTCTAGCAAGTTTGTCTGATACACTGAATTCCTGCAGGTTTCATCCTGGGCAGAGCAGGAAGACACTATTAATACTGGAAAAAAGAAATAAAATAAACACTTCTTCACCTTCTTTAACTCAGTCTAGCAGCAGGAGAAAGCACCTAGATCATATGAAAGAAAATGTGTTTTATTGAAGGTATGTTTTGATTTACATTGTGTATATTTGCCACAGCTAATGGTGGAAGTTAAAATAATGATTTAGTGGTACCTTATATTCTTTAAATTTTTTGTATCTCATTATGTTTGCTGCTCTGTGTCTACTAATGCTGCAATATTCTCTGTATTGCTGTGTCTGAAGTACTGCATTAAATAAGTTGATATTGGCGAAAGAGGTGGGGAGAAGACTTGGAAAAATGAGAATATTTCATCCCTTGGTAATTTAATGGTGTAGAGCAGGACATAGAATGCTGGGTTTAGCAGCACTCAAATAGTACTTTAGAACTCAAACAGGCCCCTCTGCTTAATCAGTGTTTGTGACGTTTACTGGGCTCCTCCTGTGCTGTAACAGTCTTTGTTATTTATTCTTTAGAATTACTTTCCCTTCTATTTGTAGCAACAGGCTGCCACTCTCTGGTGAAATTTGTTAACTGTTGTGTAGGGACCTGGCAGGTTTTCACAAGAAAGAAGCCCTTTAAAATTTGAAAATCTTAAATGGAATAAGCATTTATTTTTTTATTAGACAAATGTAGTTACTTGTACAAGGAGTAAGTAATGAGAAGACTCTTTGAAGGATTTCTATCAAGTCTCTCTTTTTCCCTCTTTCCTTTTCCTGTAATATTTGTGGAGAATGTAAAGGTAGAGTTGATTTCTTGACAGATTTTCTCCCTATCTGTCGATAATGAGCTGCCTTGTTCTGTGGGAAGACCACTGAACACCAGGGTGTTGTCATCAGGTAATTACTATTCTGTTAATTGCATTGCTGACCATGTTCAGAAACCATTGCTGAAACTGTATAAGGTGCATTTTATATCATAATGTTTGTGTGTCACTGACACACCCACCTGGGTCTGCGTTATAGTATGCCAAAGATGCAAGGTGTGGAAATTATTAATTATTATTACCACAAATGCCAGCTGAAGAATGATATCTAAAAATAGCGGAGGGTCATTGAGCATATTTTTTTTTTCCCATAAGTGGCAGGCATCCTATCAGTTTGAGGTGATCTAGGGAATTACTGTTTTTCTCTAAAAATAACTTCTACAGGAAATGGTTAAAATGAACTATTTGATGCTTTCCTGCTGTAATGCAAAATTGTCAGTGTAGTTTAAGTCACAGATGAAGTTTTCTTAAACTTCTGAGCTGGCTGAATTTGCCCTGAGGGTGGCGCAAATCTAAGCAGTTGATAAAATCTTTTGGAGATTATTTATTAAGAGTGAGGGTAGAGGTAGTTTCATCAAAGGTAGTGCTGCTGCAGTCTCCTCTGTGAATGTTCTGTGCACCCATGGGTGCTGACTGGAGAAAGAGTTTCTCAGTCTGGGTACACGGCCAGAGGAAAGAGTGAGAAGGCAAGAGAGTTTTTAAGGCTGTGGAAGGATAAGATCAAGACTATATGGCCTTCTGTCTTTTAGGATTACTACATTTTTACAAAGCTTTCCCATTACAGTGGGACTTCATAGCAGACCTAAAATGCGGTGAAACTCTTACACAAGTACCTGTAGAGAATGTGCAAGTTTAGAGAGCACGAGGTTGCAGTTCCTGTTGTCCATTGCATTAACCCCAATTAGATAAGGAATTGTTTGCATTCTCTGTTACGTTTCCTTTTAAACCTTACCAGTGAATTAGTGTAGAATAATGTACTACACAACACTGTGAGTTTATTCTTTCAGTTAAGCTACAGAATTGGAATCAGTTTCTCTGTTGGTGCTGAATTTGCTGAAATGATGTGACTGGTATAGCATGAGTGTTTATGAATGCATATAAACCAGTGATTCATAGAAATGTAATGATTTTTCTGTTATCTATTGTATTTACTAACTCTAGATGGGATTATGAGTTGTTTGTGGCACTGGAAGGCAGGGGAGTCTGTCCTTAAGGGAATGTTGGTATTTGCTAGGAAATGCACTCCTCAGAAACATCTTCAGAAGCCAGGAATAGAAAGATTCTTGGTCATCAACAGATTTCAGGTTTTGTATTCTGTTCAATCTTTTGGTTTAGTCTGCTTTGAAGTGTGTTACAGAATTTCTATTTGCAAATATTGTTCTTCAGTAAAAGCCTCCCCTGGTCCTCTCTGCCTCCTCTCTTCATATGGTTTTGTGTCTCAGCAGCAGAGTGGTGCTAACAAAATATTAACTACCAGGAGACCAGGCAGGTGAGAACTCAGATATTAGACTTGATGTTTATTGCATAGTGTGCTTAGGAAGGCTGAGAGATTGGGAATTGATTGATTTCTTTGTAGTATTTTCTTCTACGAGTCTGTGCAATTTCCCAAAGTCTTGGATTTTTAACGTTGTGCAGACCAGCAGTGATAAATGACCTGTAAGCTCTGTAGATTTGGAAAAAGGAGTGCTAGGGGAAGTGTCTAAAGAAGAGTCTCGGAGGTGCTTGGGTATAATCTCAGAACGTTTTGAGGTGAGCTACCATGTAATAAAGCATACACATGCAGGTATTCTGTAAGTTTATTTAATTTATTTTGAATCCCAATAGCAAATATACACTAAATAGATATCTAAAATATCCATTTCATACAGTACTGTCGGTATTGAGAGTTCTGTGTGCTGCCCTGCACAGGAAGGGCAGGGCAGGCGAGTTCCAGCTGCTTGATTTTGGCAATTGTAAGGTACTTCCATTAAGGAGGGATCCTTAACCCGTGTGGTGTCAAAATATAAAAGAGGAAGAGACTAAAGTGAAAAACACGATTACAGTTGTTATAGATAAAAGAAAATGTTTGTGCTGGCCTAAAGGGAGTTTAATAGTCATTCCTATTAAGCTTGAAGCATATGATAAATCTTGAATCCTACTTTTAATGTTCAGACTGCATCCAATTCTATCGGTAGCAAAACATTGAAGGACGTTTTCCTCTTAAGTTGCCAGGAAAAATGGCAAACAACTTTTAAAGGCTTTTTGTCTGTTCTTGATATGAAACTTGCCTTTATCTCACTTACAAGACTGTGAGAATATATTCTAATTTAGAGACAATGACCTGACAATATCGTAGCTTTTTATTGCATCTTTGCTCACTATCAAAAATGGCACAAGAAGTTGCCCTTGAAGTCTAATAATTTTTGCTTTTGTAACTTTTCTTACAAGACTTTCTGGGAGAGAAAAAGGTCCTTACTGTGGAAAAATTCACTTCCACACGATGTTTAGAATTTATTTGAAAGAAAGAATATGTCCAAACTATGTGATTTAAGGTAGGAGTTTAACATCTATAATAGGAAACATCAAATACAGTTTCCAGTTCCACTTCTAAGAGTCCTTCTGTAAGATAAGAAGACTTTTGTTTAAATTACTCAAATGTAGGTTGAACATTGTCAAATAATACAATGGATCCTACTTAACATATTGTTTCTAATTAATTACCTCTGAAATAGCAAATACTTTGTAAACGGTTAAATAGCGTAAAATCGGCATTTTCCTGCAAACTTCAAGTATTGTAAAACTGATTTGGACAAGTTGCTTTTTGAAACAACCAGCTTGGGTCTCACTTGAGGAAATTGCCAAGTTGAACGCTGTTCCTGGCTAAAATGCACCGGAAAGTTGAAGGCTGAACCTCCCAGTACTTGACGGGGTTGTTGAAGAGGCTGATGCCACTGTACAGGGCTTTCTTCTTCCTTCGGCCCGTTGGACAGAAATCGTTCACTCCCAGTTTGGCGATATGGTTGGAATGAAGGAAGACAACCTGCAGCAATAGGAACAGAAAAATACAGGATTTAGAATGAAAATGGGAAAAATATTCCTTGGCGTGTAGGTGACTGAAGTTTGTTACGTCAGTTCCATGCAGACCTTGAGAGTAACAAGAGTTTAAGATTTGTGTTGAATCTTTAAAAAAAGTCTTCCTCCTGCCCCAGTCTCTCCCACAAAGAAGTCATATGGCATCAGTGTGTTCTCAGAATAATTGTACTCCATTCTTAGGGAACTTGGTTCTAAAATGCAATTTTATATTCTCATGTAGTAAGAATTATAATGATGCAGTATTATATTCTCATTTTCTGGAAACATTTTTTGAGTGTAGCATTTTGTCGTCCTTTTTTTTTTTTTTTTCTTTTCTTTCCTAGGAAGTGTTGCTGCAGTTTGATTTTGTTTATTTCTTCAATAAGCTTTCATGATTTCAGGCTCTCCTAGTAGGAGAGTCACAGCAAAATATGTGTCAGTTAATTGTGCTTTTTGGTTGTGACCTAATCAGTGTGACAGTGGGAAAGTCGAACAACTCAGAAATATCAGAGCTGCCTAATAAGTTCAGTGTATGACCTGCAGATATTTCAGTTCAGGTAATCCAGGAGGAACCTTCTTCAGCTTATTTTTTTCCAGGTGGATTTCACGTATGCTTGGGATGCTGGCAAAACTTCCATTTTCCACTTCTTTGATTTTATTATTGCCAAGGCCTAGCCTAGAAATGGTACAAGGAACATTTAATTAACAACTAATTGAGATTCACAACAGCATTGAAGAGCATTTTTTTTTTAAGATTAAAATACACATGAGTAAACACAGGGAAGAACTGGGGGAAGATGATGACATCTTACCTTTGATAGGAAAAAATCACCATTGATCTAACATAATTTAATCTCCACTTAAAGAAGATTGGCTCACAGCTCTTATCAGTTATCTGATGTAAGCAATTGTTCTGTTTTGCATGCAGTTTTTGTAATTATAGTGGCAGGTGGTTAATTATAAACATCAAGCCACTTGTGACATAAATCATATCCTTTTATCGAGTAGTACAGCTGCAAAGTACAGTCACTGTAATAAAAAGTGCTGTTCTAATAAACAGCCAAATAGCGAGTCTTGTATAGAAAGGTGGTTTTAATGTATAGCTTATTTTTAAAATATAAGGTTTTTTACTAAGCAGGACTACCTTCTTTCCTATTTCCAGATTTTTCTTACATTTTTTGCTATAGGGCTTCACCCTGCTTTGCTCAGAAGGTGGTTCAGAAGCTGGAGCCGTAGGTCATTCAGAATTGCTCTTTCTGCTCATCCTGCCATCCCCTTTTTCTCCATTCTTTCCTGGTTTCTTCACAAACCGAAGTTAGTATCTAAAGGCAGTTCAGTAGTTTCTGTTACCAAACCCCAAATTCAGTGCTGCTCAGCCATATTTTCAGAGTTCTTAACTGAGCTTTACAGAGAGAACTTCCTTCTGCCCTACGTCAGGGATACATTCCTCAGAAACACACATTTTTTCTTTAAACCCCATTGCATTTGAAAGCACTTATCAAGTTGTTTACCAGCTGCTGTATTTATGAGAATAAATTTATAACAATTAGAAGAACTTAGGATGGTTATATTTTGTTCTTATCCTACTTTTTTATTGGAAACTGTTGGCAAAGCATGTAATAACAAAACTAATGTGGGGGTCTGGGGATGTGTTTGGGTTTTAAAGTTTGGTCTTATTTAGAGCAATTCTTACTGAAACATCAATAATTTTTATTCTCTTTTCTCCCATGAACAAGAGAAGTATCAAATAAGAGATCTTGCTGGGCATGACATTTTAACAAATCAAAGGATTCTGCCTGGGAATTTTACCTTTGAAGGTCTTTATAACGGTTAAAATCCTCAAGTTCGATTCCTGTGATCTTATTGTCATCTAAGTGAAGCTCCAGAAGACTGGAGGGCAAATCTGATGGGGAAAAAAAATGCACAGTGTGAAAAAAACAAGTCAGCTTATTTTTTCTTGGAACATTTATTATTTTCCAAACAGCTTCTTTCCTTTGTGTTTAGAATTGGATGAAGAATCTTGGGGAGGTTGTCTGTATCAAAGAAATGGGTATTACATATAAGTATGTTAATGAAGAAAATCACCAATATAATTTGGTTTAAAATAATAACTTTTAAAAAATTAAGATGTGGAAAGACATATGCTAATTATGAGATATAAGAGTTCCAAAATTTGATGATTTTTCTGGCTTCCTTTATAACAACTTTCATTGTTACTTTGTCGAAGATGTAAATCCTACGTTATGTCCAATTATCTGAGTCTGTAGTCAAAGCCTGTGGAACCAGGGACAGTTTTTCAAAGATCTGTAATGTTTTTCTACATGATGTAGCAGTTTTGCTGTCTCAGCTGCTAGGATGTGACTGGGAGGAAAGCTTTTGGAGTACTCTAAGCAAAATTGTGGTATTTGATAGCTCTTTCCCATGCCAGGAAGTTTTCTCTTGCGTTTCCAAAAATTCCAAATCCAGACTGCCAGTGAATGGACCAGGAGGTGGCGAATCTTTCCACAATATCCTCTTAGTGAGGGCAAGGAAAGATCATCCCGGTCTGAATTTGCTGGCTGCTGTTGGGCTCAGTTTTCGCAGCCTCTGTCTAGGTGGCACCCGACACCGAGCAATTCCCGGTGCCCTGCGGGGCTGGGAGAGCGCTGCTCCCGTTGCCTTCGGATCTGAAGGGATGCGGCCGCTTCCCAGCCTGCCTTCATTCCACTTGGCACGGCCGGGCCGTGTTTGTTTGCTTGGGCTTTGTTCCAGTTCGCATTCCAGCTCGCAGTTCCGGGTGACAATATCCAGAGGGAAGGCCGCCCACCTGCCCACTGCACATTTTTAGTACCTTTTATAAGCTGTGTTTTTTTAAACTTTTGTGCCATTGGAACATTTGCAGAGAGAAGCGTCTACAAACTCGGTTTGTATTTGTGGTGAATGAGTTCACCATGAAATCCTGTTGGGGTTTGGTTTGTTTATGGATCTGACACCACATATTGGACCTCATGCTGTGTGTCTTAATAGATTTCTCTATAACAAAGACAAATTTGGAATAATTTTATGTTGGGGTTTTTTTTGTGCTAAGTGACAGGAGCTAATAGTAGAATGTTTTGGGTGTTTTTTGTGTTAGGGAGTATTACCATAGGCAGACAGAGGCTTTCTGATCTTAAACTTATCTGAACAATTGGGCTGAGTTGGTTTTGATTATTGTTGGGGTTTTTTTTGGTGTTCTCTTCTACAGGGATCGTTCTGTATATCTATATATACACATATACATATATATATGCATACAGTAAGAGATTAGTAAGAAACAAGTTCTTTATCTGAATGATCAGAAATAAATACACAAGGCCAACATTTAGTTTCCCTGTGAGTTAAAGCATAGAACACAGTGTTTTGTTTTGCTTCCTCCCTTTTTCTCTACGCTGGTAGTTTTGAGCACTTGAAAATCATAAGAATTTGGTTAAATACCACACTGACCAGCAGAAAATTCAGGTGGGGTGTTGTACTGAACTCCTTTATGCTACATTTTTGTGTGTGGAGGTCAGTGATTTGTCAAAATAGTTTTAGTTTATTGCTACCTCCAAATCACAAGGGTTTTTTTTTATCTGAGAGTGGTTTGATTTTGTAGTTTGTTATTTAAATGTTAAAATCAAGTTTTACGTAGCAAAATACATTGAAGATTATATTTGAGGTACAGTGTGACTTGAAATATTAAGAATTAGAGTTAGAAATCTTGGAGTTACATTTTAAATTCTTAAAGGAAGTGGGAATTCTGCATCCCTTATAACCCTGGTCAAATACTGGGGAGTTTATCCTTTCTCTGTGAGGATTTTTGAGAGGCTGATGTGTGAAAGACGTGAAGTGGCATCCTATGATGAATTTCTTTGTATTGTTCCTCCTGAGACAAGTGTCTGGATGCTCCTGTGGGAGGAGTGGATGTGCTGACAGGGAGAAGGGGGGAGAGGGAGCCTGTGTGCACTGTGGTTGTGTTGTTTGTGCATGAACTCCTCTGGGATGGGCAACTGGATACTAAGTTCAAAATAAAAAAGGTGGGAGGTGGTTTGGTAGTAATGAAAATACAAAACAATTTATGAATTTAATAATCATTCGGATGTTAAAGCATTTTATTAAGGGATATCCTGGTATAAGTAAACTAGAAAAAGGAAAGCATACCTACCTTTAGGAATTGAAGTTAACTTTGCCTCTGCAATTCTTATGTGGTAGATATTTACTCCTTCGAAAGCCCCTGGCTCTATTCCATCATTGTTAAGAGGATTTGCACTCATTTCTGCCCAAGGGGGAGGAAGAGAAGCATTTATGGCACAGGAATTTAGTGTAGATTAGACTAAGTTATAAAGAGCTGATTTAATTTTATTTATGATTTCTGATATTCTAAGCACTCGTTAATGTTTAGCTTTGATTGTCTGTTCTGAGGGCTGTCACAGCTCTCAGTGAATTAAGGCTATGTTACTTGGCTTGTAGGATTACCCAAAATTTGACCTTTGTAGCAACTTCACATAGAAACTGAATTGTGGAGGGTATTCCCACAGCATGGACATCTCTTCAAGAGGAAACTGCACCTTGGGGAAATGTCTGAATGGAAATTACGTATAATATGTTCCATTTTTGGTAAAGACATTTTCTGTTCTACTTAATTGGACTTACCTAAAACATGTAGAGACTTCATTCCTTTAAATACATCCTTGGGGATTTTCTTAACCTTGTTAGCATGAATTCTGAGCTCTGCCAGAGTTCTGGGTAGATTTGTTGGAATCTCAGTCAGTTGGTTGTGGGACAAATACAGTCGTCGTAGCCTCTTTGTTGGTTGAAAGGCTTTGGGATGGATCTTGTATATTTTATTGTTGTTCAAAGCCAGTGCCTATGAGAGATGGAAAGAGCAATAGAAAGCTTGCTTTATCTAGGATTTTTTTGATTAGATTGAAGTCATGGATTTGACATATAATTCAGCAATTAAATATTTAAAATATTTTATTTTTCCATCCTACCAAACTTCAGCACTTTGTAGATGCTTTGGGCATCTCAGTTGATTGTGAAAAAACAAAGAACATGAAAGCTGGAGCATTAACCAGAAGGTGGAGCTGACAAGGTGCCAGTGGACCGTGAGAACTGGCAAAACAATATGCTCGTATTCAGACATTTTGTGGGATTGTATGGGGGTTATATACTTCATTGCTATTGTTCCTTAATGCAGACAAATTCTCAAAACTCAGAATCTCATCTTTTATTTCAACATAATGCTGCAAAATAAAAGTGAAGTTTTTAATCTGAGTTTCTTAGATGTCAATGTCTGTATATGAATTTATGTTTTATTTGCCATAATTTTCCAGCTCCTGTGAGTTTCAGCCTCTCTCTTCTGTACAATGCATGAGTCTTTTAGGGGCAGCTTTTTGTTCCTTATTGCTATGATTTGTCAGAGAACTTGTAATGAGTTATTACAGACAACAAAATACATGTTATCTGAAGTGATTTTGCATGTCAAATCACATCTCTGCATTTCCATACTTAAACTTTTCATTTTCGTTCCTTTTTTATTTCTTGGAGTCATCTCCTCTCAGGAACTGTGAGGGAAAAAAAAGTAGAGCAAACAAGAATTATTTTTTTCCCAGAAAAAAATGAGGTTAGCTCAAGGAAATAAACAGGAAATGCTCCTTCCTAATCCAAGTTGCCATCTGTGCCTTTGCTAAGCAGACTCCAGGGCTGAGCCAAGTTGTACAAAGTAAACTTTGCTCTCAGTGAAAATGTTGTTCGGCTTTGCCACAAATGAGCTGAGGAGAAAAAGCGAAGCAGCTCAGCGTCTTCAGCTCTCACATAATTAAGTGGTGACTCTGGTCTATAATGTGGTGATTGCTGATGTATTCCAGTGACTTTCTCAGTCCTTGGAGATAAGAGTCTCTTAGATCTTTTGCACAGAATATAAACCCCAGCTTGTGCATTTACCCTTTGCCTGCTGCTAAGACCATTCTGCACCCAGGCAAGAGACAAGGGAATAGGAAATGCTTTGTTGCCAACTGTGAATTTATATGGTTCCTGTTTTTTCTGTCCTGTCTTAGGCCATAATAATTAACAAGTTCATTCATAAACACTTAGATCTGGTAAATTCTCAGCTCTCGCTCAGGAGCCAAATATGACTGAAAGGATTTGTTTTATAGAATCACAGAATGATTTTGGGTTGGGAGGGACCTTAAAGAACATCCAGTTCCACCCCTGCCGTGGCAGGGACACCTTCCACTGTCCCAGATTGCTCCAAGCCCCGTCCCGCCTGGCCTTGGGCACTGCCAGGGATCCAGGGACAGCCACAGCTTCTCTGGGCACCCTGTGCCAGGGCCTCCCCACTCTCACAGGGAAGAGTTTCTTCCTAATGTGTTAGGAGTGGTCCTTATGTTAGTTTATTGTGTGTCTCGTGTCTTTCTAATGGGGAATAGAATGTAATTAATTTGCTATAAGTTATGGAACAGATTTGGCTTTTTACAGTGAAAATTTTAAAATTGTCAGTATTTATTAATGGAACTAGATCCGGATACTGGATCTAGGATGACATCCAATAGAAATAAATATTCTAAAGCAGATTTAATCTACTTCCCAGTCCTCTGAGACTCTCATTTCCTTTCATCATAAAAAGGGATTATTGTGTACTGCAAGCATCTAGATTTATCAGTTGCCAGTGATACTTGTTTCAAAGCCTGTCTCTACATGCGTAATTGAGCACAGTAACAAATTAGGAGTAAAGCCTCTGACTTTTCCAGTAATTCGCTGTTTCTCTGTCTTCTGTTTGGGTCAGTTGGATTTGTAGCATTGGTTTCAGTGCTGTAAGTGTTAGCTGTATGTTCTGTTCTTTTGAAAATACCCTCAGAAAATATCATTCCAGTTCTGTGAGGTTAAGTTCTTTCTGCTATTATCCAGCTAAACAGATATAAAAGGAGCACTTGCCTTGCAACTTTTAAGATATAGGGAATGGTTTCTGTGCATGCTAAGAACTGAAAAATCTTGAGAATCTTTTTGGTTAGATGTATATGGTGTATATTTCTGGATGTTGTAGAAAGTAGTTCTTACAACGCGAAGGTATTTACTTCTCACTAATGTGGGAGCACTCAGATATGCAGCTTTAGACTATTTTTATCTATATTATTGGAGAAGGAAATAGCATTTGTATTTTTAAAGTATCTAAATATTTCAGATTGCTAAATAAGATTTCAAACTTGGGAAATAGCAAGCTTACATAAAGTGATGTGAGTCCTTGGAGATCCTTTTCCTTGACCTCTTTGATTTTGTTGTTTTGAAGGTCAATCATACGAGTATCTGGCGGGATGTTGCGAGGAATTGATGTCAAACCTGCATAAGTATGTGACATAAACAGAAACATTATGGGCTGTATATAAGTCCAAAGAAATTAACTGCCAAACATCAAAGCACATTAAGATTGTTGATGAATGTGGTGGGGAAGAAAGTAAGAACAGGCACAAAGCAAAGGGTAGAAGGGAATTTTTGATAGTGGGAGAAACTAATGATGTAAGAATGTACCACAAATGTGTGGAGAGTTTTGGGAGGAATTGCTTCTGCCCTGACCATGAAAGCTAGATGGGGGCTGTGAAATAATCCTCAGAGCACGGGTTGTCCTGCAGGGCAGCTGTTCAGTCCCTGGAGAAAGGATCCCCCAGGAATCCAGGGCAGTGGTTCCCTGTTGAGGAGCAGGGCTGTGGTTTCAGGGGTCTCTGCTCAGTGTTTCTTTGTACCTCTGCTCTGCCCTGTCCGTGGCACTGGGGCGGCTGCTGAGGGAGCCCTTCAGGTCGTGGTGGGGCTGGGAAACCTTTCCTGGTGAGTGTGGGCAAAGGAGGGTCTCCACTGCCAGCACTTCAGTATCAGTACCAGAAACCGTTAACATAACTCAGTACCGTAAATCATTAACAGAACTCAGTACCAGTACCATAAATCATTAACAGAACTCAGTACCAGTACCATAAATCATTAACAGAACTCAGTACCAGTAGCATTAATCCCCCAACCCAGTTTGCAGTTCAGTTACAAACCCGCTGCAGTTCAGGCCATCTGAGATCCTGAATCAGCAGAAAAGTCTCAACAGGGACAGTAATTTTCTTTTGAGTGGAAATGCTGATGCATGAAATGCTAAATGCTGTCCAATTTATTAACAATTTTTCTGTAATTAATAGATGGCAGTTATCTAAAGATGAAGTCTATTAATGTGGGATTTTTCTGTGTATGAACTCATATAAAGCGGTTTGCAATCTGTAGACCAGATACATTAACCACAGTTTGCTGCTGTCAGCAAAAGTTTTTGATTCCTTCATAATGACACGTTTAGAAAACACCAGCAATTTATGTATGGACAATGTTTCTAAGACACAAGGAGTCCAGGATGAAGTTTAGGAAGGTGGCAGGGCTGTGATGAGAACAAATGTCATTGTCACTGGGCTAGTGGTGGGAGCACAGTCCTTTGATTGCCTTGAATCATAGGAAAACTTCAGTGAGCACTAATTCAAATTGGCACAATTAATAATGAATTCATTTTTAGGGACTGGGATGTACCTGCAGCACTGACAGGAGCACGTTTGCCTTTGGCTGAACTGTTAGCAGGGATGCTCACTTTGGTGGAAGTTAAGCTGAGGGAATAGTTTGCATCCCATTTATGTGCTCGAGTAATAGTTCATCCCTTAAAAGACAAATCCTCTGAAGGAGAATCCAGTGGAGAACAGACACACAAATTCATTCTTACCTAGGTCAGAGCAATGGACAACTCTGACATAGCACTGGCATCCAAAGGGGCACGTTGGGAACAGATCAAAAGGAATTAGTGGTAGAATTGGTTCAGTGGTTGGAAATAGGGAATTGTCATCATCGTCATCATCGTCGTCATCTTCCATATCTTGGAGCATCATATTCTTTAGTGTAAAATATGAAGGACCAGTGAGAGATTTGGCGGAGCACAAAGCCAAGAAGAGGAGGAGTGTGTATTCTTTCATATCTTCTTAATCAGGATAACCGGTCTTGGAAAGTGAACAAACGAACAAAAAACAAACACCAGAATTAGTGAATAGGGAACAGCAAATGAAGCTATTGAACTGTTTACTTCACCAACTGCTACACTGTCTGGTCCTGAAAAATACTCTGTTGTGAATATTAAGGTTTAATTAGTATATGAAGGGTGAAGAATATAATAATATTCTTTTAAATATAAATTAATGTTATAAAATTACACATAATGTTAACTTAAATTCATTCGGCATTAATGTAATATCAAAGTAATTTAGTTGAGTTTTACAAATAATATCATTTGCTTCAAGCTTTGAAGTGTAATTTTTGTAGTAAACTTTACCAGAACTTGGAATATGATTGATTTTATTCATTCTCAATGAAAAAATATTTTTAGTGGGATACATTGGCATATGTGCATTGCTTATAGAATTGGGAAGTACTTGATTAGCAGTGCATGAAATGCACTCGGCAGGATACTTGCTAAACACTTGGTATTCCACTCCCTAAACACTTTAATTAAACTCTTCCTAGTTTAATCTGAAGTTTTCAGTCCTGACAACAGCTTTTCCCATGTTCCAGTCATTTGTTTATGATTGCCATTGATAGAAGTTTTCCTCTGCATGCAAACACATTTCACAGAATTGTAGAATCCTGGAGCAGTTTGGGTTGGAAGGGACCTTAAAGATCATCTCGTTTCAACCGCTGCCCCCATGGGCAGGGACACCTTCCACTGTCCCAGATTGCTCCAAGCCGTGTCCAGCCTGGCCTTGGACACTCCCAGGGGTCCAGCAGCAGCCACAGCTTCTCTGGGCACCCTGTGCCAGCACCCCACCACCCTCACAGGGAAGAATTTCTTCCCAATATCCAATCTAAACCTATTCCCTGTCAGTGTGAAGCCCTTCCCCCTTGTCCTGTCACTCCAGGCTCTTGTAAAAAGTCCTTCTCTGTTTTTCTTGTCAGCTCCTTCAGGTACTGGAAGGCCACAATTCGGTCACCCCAAAGCTTCTCTTTTCCAGGCTGAACAAACCCAGTCCTCTCTTGACTTTTGTTTGAGGAGGGCTCTTTTCTCTGAGAAGGACTTGCATGTTAGGAATCCATGTCAATGGAAATCAGTCACTTAAATTACATCCCGAAGAAAAGCTGAAATCCAGTAGTTTTATGTGTGAATTTTTTCAATAAACATAGCTTGGGGCTTTTTTCTTTGGTTTTTTTTTCTTGCTCCTATAAAACTAGGTGCAGATGAGAATGGAGATAGTAAGAATTGCCACAGACTGTGGCAAACTCTGAGAAAATATTGTAGATTTAGCCCTCAGCTCAACATTGTTTCCCTTCAAAGCCCAATTCTGGAAGTCATTTGGAATTGAAAATGTGCTCCACAAACCAAGAGGGGCTGCAGGAAATTTTATTGTGCATGTCCTGTTTATAAGAACATTTCTATTTAGACTATCACAGGCCTCTTTAGGGAAATACTAAACGGGTGTCAATTCTTGTTTGATCACCTCATTAAATGCTTGCTGATCTGTTTGGAGATGAAAAATGCCTTTATGTAGGCATTGTGTGATTGGTCCTCCACTGCAGGAAAAGGAATGCACTGGTTTGTACAGGGTGTCAATTTGGCTTATTCAAAACTCTGAGGTTTTGTTTGTACCACTTTTTTTCTGTGCAAAATCATTTTGATGTTTACTGGAGGGGGTTCATAACAGCATTAAATGCAATATCCTGCATACCTTGCTGCTCCTGTGGCTGTGTCTGTTTCAGGGAGTTTAAAAAGAAGAAAGCTAACAGTGTTCAGATTACATAAAAAGAATGCAGTGACTTCTTTCCCCTGAATATATATGCCTGAAATCAGAATCACAAGGTACTTTATATCTTGCAGGTAAACAATATAGAGCTAAATTTAGTATTTCCCATAATATTTCAGTTGCATGCCCATTTGGGTAGGGCATGTACTTTTACTGATGTAACAATCTCTTGAAAGAATCTTCACATGTATTTTTCCCCATATATTTTCCTTTGTGTTCAAAATAATGTTCTCTTGCAATGCTCCTGGAAAGAATTTTGTGGTTGTTCTTGCAATCCCTTACAATGTCTGTTCTTGAAAGACTCTTTGAATATAAACAGTGCTGGGAAGAAGGTGTGGAACCTCTGTGTTTTTGGAGAGAATTGTTGTCATCTCTGGCTGTGCACCTTTGGAATATTTTGCCTTTTCAGTCTTCTAGTTCAGCTTCAGAAAAAGGTCAAAATCTTCGCTACTTTAGTCATACCATTAACCAGGAGATGAGGAGTTGGAAGCCTTTCAGACTTCCAAGTTCTCCTTGTTCTTGGACAAGTGGTTTAATGGCTGGGCTGTCACTCATGGGCTCTCAGGCTCTCTGTTCTTCCCTGGCAGTTTAGGTACTAAGTGACAAAATGCCCTGTGGTTTATCCAGTGATGGGACACCATTTCCATATGTAGGATATCAAGTGTGATGATGTGTTGGGACGTGGACTCTCCAAGTCCCTGCTGACTTCAATTTGTGAGAGGCACTGGCTTTATAGTTTTACTGGATCTAAAAATAAACTTGCGTGTATGTTCCTGAAATGTTCTTTTGGAGCTGGTGCTAGAAAGTTCTCTTATGAAACAATTTAAAAATCTGTTCCCACACTTGCATCTGTAGCAAATGGATTGCATATTTCCTTTCACATAGCCAAAAATTATGATTTCAAAGTATTAAAAATTGAGGCTGTGATTGGAGTAGTGGCCAGTTTGAACTCTTGAAAAACATGTGTTGCTCACAAAGTTCTAGAGAAGTAGTGTTGAAATATGTCACTGGTGACACATATTGGTTCTGTGAGTTAAATCTCTTGAAAACAAGTCCCTTTATGTAAGGAAACCTGAGTTGTGATTTTTTTTATTTTAAAGTAAAAAGTCCTTGCTTCATCTTCCCACTTTTGCCACTGGGAAATTCTTATTGGCTTTGTAGTTAGGAATGATCATCAAGCTTGACCCCAGGTTTGCACTGGCCAAAGAGTGGTCCTAAAGAACTGAGTTTTATGAACATGGGGGGGTGGTTTTTTTTCCTGCCTGAAGTTTTGAGTTTCCCAGTAAATAGATGCTGATATGACTCTGTAGAAATGCTCTGACTCTGCAGCACTTCTCAAAGAACTTACACAAACTTTCTGCATGCTTGAAGAATAAGAGTCAAAAGAAAGCCTAAAATCCAACATCCTGGTGATCTTTCTGAAAATACTGTCATGAGGATTTTTTGAAATACTGCTTCAGAAGGTTTAGGTATGGCTGTGCTAATGGTCCCCTGCTGCCACTTGAGCCTGACTGTGCTCCCAGGTACTCCCTGCCAGCTCTCTGGTACCAGCTCTTCCTCTCAGGCTGGTCACTGAGCTGGTTGAACTCACTACACCAGCACAAAACTAATGTGAACAACAAAAAACCCCATCATGTTCTTTTCAGTCGAAGAAACTGAGTCAGTTTGGAGTACCAGAATCAGCACAAAAGAATGGTGGAACAGCCTGGTTGACAGGGCTGGAACATTAAATGGAAAGAGAAGAAAGGAGCAGCGATGGGGGAGCCATTCCTGACATATTCAAGGTGTTAGACAGGCTCAAGTGCTCTGTTAAATAATCCCCTGAGCAGCTGCTTGTCACTTGGACAAAGCCTGGCTTTGTCCATTCTTGTTTTAACAGACCAGAACACTGAAAATGAGTTTGACAGAGTGTGGTGAATTCAAACTCCATTGCACCTTCCTTATGTCAATCCTTCTTATCCTTCAGCACAAAATGCTTTTGAGCAGCACCTTCTCCCTGGAACATGAGCCACCCCAAGGTGAGGTGACTGAATGTGGAGAGTGCACTTCACATGGAGAGATGCTCTAAGATGCTTTCCTGAGGTGTGTAACTGTCCTAAAATCACTGCACTGGTTGTTTGGGACACACTTATCCTCACTAATGTGGTCATCTATACCCAAACTCATATTGCCAAACAACACATGGAACACAGGCACTTTTTATGCTCTTAGTTATAATTTATAAATCATTAAATACAGGTGATGTCACGGTATAATTTAATATGATTAAAACCCTTTAGATTTTATGTGGAAAATTCTCATATGTCTGTGATGTGAAAATTCTAAACACGAGTTATGGGAAGAAAATCCCTTTCAGTGAGAACAGAAGTTGTGTTGTTAGCATGGGATGATGAATGCATAAAGAGACCCAACAACAAATAACTCTGAATTGCTTGGCAGTTGCACACCAGTCCTGCAGCAACATGATCTTTGTTGTCTTATCAGTTATGATACTGAAGGAGTTAATACGTAAAGTTTTAAGACTTAAAAAGACTCTAAATTATATTTAGAAATCACTTCTGTTACCGGTGTACAGAGGCGAATTTCCCATGGCATTGTTTCTGAAAAGGAAATGTTTAAATGACCCAGTGGTGGTCTTTGCAGAGGCAAAGAAAAGTCCCTGTGTTCATTAATAACACAAATCATTGCTCTGTGCACAGATTTTGTCCAAAGAAAGGCAAGACCATAACTGTTTTGAAATCTATATTTAAAAATAGTTCTGGTTCTATTAGTCATTGTCCCATTCCAGAAATAAAAGGAGTTTATGTTTAACTCTTTATCTACTCCATTGCTTTACTTAAATTGCTGAAGAAAAACAGGAGGAAGGTTTCTTGTTAGTAAGACTGCTGTAGAAATGTCTGTTGTCAGAAATAGTCCAATATTGAAGTTGAGCAGTGATAATTAATAGGATGTTTACAAAATAAGTTGTGTTTACAGAGTATTTACTTTTTATGGAGAGCTGCTTGACTCTTGTTACTCACTGATCCATGAGCGTTTCTAGGTTGTAGTTCATCTGCAGTTCATTCTTTTGTAGGTTGTTTTTAATTATTTTGCCGATATGTACTTAAAAAAACCCACCAACTTGAATACCAAATTACAGAAAGTTAACACTGAGTTGTTACTGTAAGAACTGCTGTTATTGGAGAGTAGATTTTCGTAGATGGTTATAACTGCAAAAAAGTGTTATGGTCAGTTGTAACATCTTTCTGACAAGTCTTTGATAGTTAAATAATCCACTATAGCTCTATTTGTTTTTCAGCTCACATGTAGTAAATACAGAAGTATTTCAGCTGCAAGTAAATTTTCAAATGTTCCATTAAAAAGGTGACATTTCTAATTCTGAATTTTCTGATACTATAAATCTGCACATAAATCTGACAGCCTTAACTCTTTGCTGCTATTTATATAGAATAGGTATTCAAACTGGACATACCTTGCAGGTTTGGAAGTTCTTCCGGAAGCGCTGGGATAATCCACCTAAGGTCCTTATGTCCAGTTATTTCATATTACAAAAAAATAGAGAAAAAAGAAGTTAGACTGAGTTCTGTGAAATGAAAAGCATATATAAAGAAAAAGTCCACTTCCAAGCTTCTTGATCCTTCTGGCACCGTGGGTGATACCACAGTAAAGTGCTGCTTCAGATTAGCCCATCTTAGTACTGAAGAATGATATTAAGGCGACTTGTTACCACTCATATGTTTTTCATCACTGCCTGTATTAGAGCCAAAACTTCTGGCTTAACTCTAGACGTCTAGTGGAAGACTTTATAAAACCTGTAGTTTAATGATAGTTGACATCAGGCCATTGGAAGTACAGTGAGGTCCATTTCAGGTCATTCCTGCTGTGGAATCCCGCTTATTTATGATTTCACTAGCCATTATTCTTTTAAAAGTGTGACTTGAATAAAACTATAAAACTTCAGCCAGTGGCAGAGTAAACCAGTAGCCTGCAGTGACCTGCATGCTGCCAAACCTTTCTAAAGTTAGAAAATTAGGACTTTATTGTGTAGCTATGTTTAAATTTTAGCTCTGCTTTCAGGAGGCAGCAGTCTGGCTGGGGACGATGATTCAAGAATGTAAACTGTAGATCAGATTTTTAATCAATATAGCTAATTTCTATCTCTTGTGTATGGCAAATAATGCATATCTATTAATTAAAACAATAATTGCAGTATTCTGTGATTGAAATTGTGGGTTTAAAACCAAGTCTTTGAGAATGTGCCCTGTTACAAAGTTTGTACTGTCGAGCACATCACAATATTTAGAAACTGGGTTATTCTTTGTTTACCTTTCATAGGCCTCTGTTTATGTAAACTTCAAAAATGTTTAATTAATGGAGTTTACCTAAAGCAAGTTTCATAGTCAGGGAAGCACTTTGTGCTTTTGAATTTACAATAATTCATTATATCCGGTTCCGTGCACATCTGACTTCATCTGTTTCTTTAACTAGCTCCTTTCTATGTTAAAAGTCTGGTCTTGCTTTGGAAAAGAAAAGCCTGGAAATTTTACTTGGGATTTTTTTTTTTATTATACATGTAATGTGCTGTTTGCAAAATGCAAGTTGCATAATAGTTATTTTGTCTACTGTTACTTCCTTAAGGAAGAAAAATATTCTATGCCAAAAAATAAAACTTTAGTGCTGTGATATCAGCCAAGACAAGGCTTGTGTTACCTGCAGCATTGCTTTTGATGTGTTCCAGTTCCAGTAGCACAGATGGATGATGATAAAGAGTCTCCCTATCACTTTTCCCAAGGAATAAAATTACAGTTTCAAAAGCAATCACATTCCCACAGAAAAATCTGAAGGATGATCTGAAACTTTTTTGTAATCTCAAATTGCATATATCTGCATTCTCTTGCCTGCTTGTAGAAACCAAAGCTTCCTAAGCAAGCACTCCCCTGTGTTTTGAATAGCTTGGTTTGGATGGGTTTACTTGAGGAAATTAGAATTAAATTGCTGTTTTAAAAAACCCTCCAACACTTTCTTGGCTGTTTAATAGAAGAGAGCAGGGCCTGAGGGTTGCGATATAAATGCTCCGATTTCTTTTTTCTCTTCTTTCAGTAGCAAAGTGTTGAATCAGCAGTTTCAGCTCACTCTGGTTTTGCAGTCAACTGTTCTTGAGGTTTAGTAACGTCTCAATTTCGGATGAATACTCAGGGGTTTTTTTATTATTATTTTCTCTTTTTAGTTGATTCTGGTGGTAGGAACACATTCCTATGTGTATAAAGTTTGTCATAGCCACTTACATAATGAAGGTGCCACACAAAGTGGTAGTATCTGCAAAAAATATAACAATCTGACCTTAAAGTGGATTATCCATCGGTTTTGTCCAATATATAGCATCAGTATGGCAGAAATAAATATAGCTCACATGCTGTTCTTGTAATGAAACTGTTTAATATCGCAAGACATGGATCTAATGTTTTGATGTAGTGTAATTGCAATCTAAGATAAAATGCTCAGAAATCACCTTCTCAGGTCTCTCGACTACTCAGTTCCGAACTTTAGATGTAGAACTTTTGATAGCAGTACTTAAAACTTAACCAGTGGTTCTCAATCCACTTTATGAGCCTGTTCTTTTAAACACTTGCAGCACGTTTCCAGTGTCTCAAGTTTTTAATGCGTGATGTTGGGGGCTTAATGAAGAGAGATACTCTCAGATAGTAGTCTGAGGGTATTTTCTTTGCAAGCAAATGTTGGTATATTTTCCGAAGAAAGAGTATGTGTTGAAATAACTAATAGATTATATAAGGTCAGACTGTTTTCAGTGTTATCTGTCTCCACCAATGAGAGAATTAGTTGAAAATTAGAATTCTGTCTTGCCTTAAAATACTTATGTAACATTTGTGAGTAATGGAGATTAAATTTTGAGCAAAGAGTAGAAGTATATCCAACACATACGTGGTTCAGAATACTGTCTCACTATGGTGAAATATGCAGATGAAAAAGGATTTGGATGGTGTTTTATATTTGACATTATCTCATCAGTGATATAAAATTCTACCTTTGATTTCTTTCTTGAAAATGCCTGTATTTTATATTACTTGATATGTCTGAGAGCAAACATATGCTGCCATATGTGGCTAATGCTTCCATTGCAATCTCTGTTTTAAGCCAGTCTTGTATACATTTGTTATTCTAAAGCAAACTAAGCACTTTTTCATTTTCTAGCACTGTTTATAAATGTGGTTTACATAATGTGATGAATCTAACATCAACTGCACAAAGCTGCCTTGGAGCCTGCCCATCACATTTTAATAACATGACATATTCCTTTCATGCTCACAACCGGTCCATGTGCAGTGTGGTCACATATTTTGGTTTTAGCTAAATTTTGGCTCCTCTCAGGCTGGACTACACCATTTAAGCAGCTGAGTATACAAAATCTGCCCTTCAGCTTCTGTAGTTCAGTTTGATTCTTCAGTATTTATATATAAATATATTTTTTAAATCTTTTTTTTAGTATCATGCATGAATCAACTTTTGCTTGTTAATAGTTTTTACCATGTTTTTGGCAGCTGACTTAGAAACTGCAACAAAATACAGTTTCCTTTGCAGTGAAGTCCTCAGTCCCTGATGTTTGTTAGCAACACAGCAATATTGCAGGGCGGGTCATAACTTGCAATATTGACAGGCTGTGCACAAAAAGAGCTCTAAAGTGTACATGTGCATACATCCATGGGATTGTCAGGCTCATCATGGCTTTTCTGGATGCAAGGATGTGGTCACCTGGAATGACAAAATGTCACCTGAAGAAACATCTTGCTTTTCACCCTTGCAGGCAGTTTCTGTTGCCTCTGGAGAGTTATCTTTGTTCTATCTCAGGCTACAGATTAATACAAATTCCTCAGTGTGGGAATGCCAGTTGCAGAAGGCCCCAGCTGGCTTATTCCCACCTTGCTGCTCTTGTCCTTGGTCCTGTGAAAAGGTTTGTGCACCAAACTGGATCAGGAAACCGCTTCGCCTGATCAGTGAAGGTCCTGAAATCAGGTTTGGTGTCTGTACATGTCAATTGTCAGTCTTGCTTGTGATGCTGCTCACAAGTTTGGATAATGTGACATGGCATTTTTATGGAGTATGGGTATTTATCTGCCTTAGAGACATTGGAAACACCAGACATTCTTTCATGGAAAATCAAACAGTAGTTAAAATGAAAAACTCTGTAACCAGTGCCAAACTACTGAATCACTCCAACAATAAGTTCTAAAGGAAAATTTTCTGTTCCGGAATACAAGCTGGACAGAGAATAACATTTTCTCGTAGAGTATCAAGTATTTACTCTGCCAGAGTTCAACAATGCTTTAAAAAACCCCAAACCTTGATCACCTGCAAATGCTGAATTTCCCCCACTTTCCCCTTTGTTTTAACAAAGAGGATGAATAATATGGAATGTGAATGAGTGCGTGTTCTTAGACAGTTCTTTGGGTAGATTCCTGTTGTTCAGAACATAAAGGCAACCCTTAAAGTGGTGACTGTCATCAAGTTCCAGTGAGTTGTTAGTTTTAAGAAAAAAGAAAGTGGCCATCTAGTCCAGAAGAAAAAAGAAAAAAAAGAGAAATATTTAAAGCATGTTAGAGTGAAAAGATAATTTCATTTAATTTGAAATTAGTTTTCCTAACTTTACTTATCAACAAAAGTAATTTATATTAATTAGAAATCCAAAGGCCCAAAAGAAAGTTACTTTGACTCAGTTTTTGATAGACTGTTAGAAGTGGAAGCAGTGAATATCACATTCCTGAGATAGTAATTAACCACAATTTTCACTTCTTTGTCTAATGAAGAGCCTGGGTCTGTAAATGTTTGCATGTGCTTTGAGCACATCTGTTTTGTAGATGGAAAAAACAACAAGATCTCCAGGAAGGTCTCCAAACTCAATTTGTTTGCAAGTTTTGAAACACAGTTTTTCACTTTGGAATAGCAGAAATGAAAGCATTTCTTTCATTAATCATTAGTATCATTACTAATAATAAGGAGGGTGTATTCTGATTCAAGAAGTGATTTCCCTATCAGATTAATTAACTCAGCCTGTGTTCAGATGTGTGTTTTTATCCGTGGGAATTTCCTGGGAGGGCCTCGTTTGTTTCTCATCAACACAAAAACAGTAAATCTGTCATGCAGGATTGGGTCTAGCTCTAAATACTCTCAAGAAATTGGGAGCCTTCTGAAAAGGTCTGATTTACTTTTAGTTAACTACTGCTGCTACTGTTTAAGTATTACTTTCTCGTAATTATACTACTATTAAATTGTAGGTACTATGTAATCTGTATTATGTTCAAGTGGGCATTTTAAAAAAGGCAATTAAATTTGCTTTAATTACTTCTAGACCATAAAGTGTTTTGTTGATTTTTAGCATTCATTTTTTCCCCATTTCAGCTGTAGGGGAAAATCGCTAATCAGTCCCATCACTATTTTTTTAAAATGAAAAATAGAAAAAATAGGAAGATAAAGACTTCTAAATTAAGCCAAAAGACCATGTAGAAACTAGCAGAACTGTCAGACAGATGTCCTAATACACTATTTCCAAAGGTATTTGTTTGAAAATACAAGAGTGTGTTAGTTAAGAAGCTTGGTAGTATGGATGGGTTTGCACTGCTTTTTGTCAGAGATAGAAATCCACTGGATGACAGAAGCTCCTTTTACCACTCAGTGGAAATATTTATGTAAATTGAAAGAAAACATATGTCATAATTGCATATTAACTTGTGGTATGGAAAAGGAGATTTTTTTTTTTTTGTAGAACAGTTTGTAAAGTAGAGGGTATTATTTCCTTCTTGAAAACTTGTGTTCTACAAAGGGTAATTTCCATTTGGTTTTACCACAGCAGAACAAAGGAGCCTGGACTTCAGAAAGTAACTTAGCAATGAATAACTTCTATTTTGTAAAATGAGCAAATTATATCTTAATTTCATAGAATCATAGAATGGTTTGGGCTTGAAGGGATCTCAAAGATCATCCAGTTCAAACCCCCTGCCATGGGCATTTCTGAGCATTTGGTTCATACTGTGACTATACTTTTGTTTCATGGTTATTAGAATTTCTATTTTTTCCAGTTAATGGATGAGATGCACCTCTCCTCACATAAAACCAGAGGATGTTCTTTGCTCAGGTTGGAAAGAAATTAAATCCATCTAAAATGGGAATTAATCACTGTTTTGAGGGCTATTTTGAGCGCCTCTGGTAAAACCTTAAATGACAGAAATAAATACAGGTTACAGGCAATGCAGATTAATTTGAACCCATATGCTGTCAAGAAAGAGAGTAATTATTCTGATGTTTCCAATGCTAAAATGAGACCAACAGTAAAGAAATCAGTGGGTGGCAGGTTCAAAACAGAGAGAAATACTTCATGAAACATTTATAGTTCAGCTGTGGAAATGTGCAAGAAAGTGAAGTGGATTTTAATGTTTCATATAGACCCAAAAAGTAATTGGTCTAATTGAAAGAGGAAAAGTCTTTCTTCCTGAGTTCTTCGTAATGAGAGCCAAACTGAGCTGGAAAAAAAGGGAGAAGGAGTTTTCCCTGGAAGACTTGTAGTGAACAACCTTCACTGAGTAAGTCCAGAACCGTCCTGAATTAGAGGGAAGCCATAGATGTTTATAAAGAACTGTCAGTGAAAAGAGGTTGAGAACCACGAAATGTTCCCAAGGGCTGTCATTCCCTGTCAGTTTTTAAGGAACAGAATGCATGAGGCCAGAGGATGAAAGATAATGGCATAGACAAACTTCAGGGGTTTGGAGGAATTGCTGTGAAAAAAATAAGTATGTTTTAATCCTTTTTCCTAATTTTAATCCTTTAAAAATACCATTACATAACTCAGTTAGAAGATTCTTGTCTTTGTTGATAGTGTTGTTGAAGATCTAATATTTCCACAGCTGTGGTCAGTATTACTCCTTTGAGAAAAATATCTGTCTTGTGGAAAAAATAAGTCAGCTTTTACGCATTACTATCATATGAAAAGTTCTCACAGAGAAACATAGATTTGTTTCAGTAATATTGCATGGAAAACCTACAGATTTCTGTGTATATACTCATAATACTGCACACTTGGAATGAAAGTTCTTTTCACTGAATTAACAGAACTGCTTCAAAGTACTTTGTATGTTATGAGCTGGTCTGAATAACTCACTTTATCAAAAATACATTAATATAAATAACAGCCTAAAACAGAAGTAATGAATCAGAAGTTTGCATTCAGTAACTGTGTGGAAGTCTGCATCCTGTACAAAGAATTAAACACCAAAGAAATGGAAATTCTACCAAACTACAATAATTGTTTACTCAGTGGCTGTAGGAAGTTCCTTACATAACAGACTATTAGAGAAGAAATTGCAAGGTAAATGGTTTTTAAGATGAACCTTTTAAATAATCCAACTCTGAATGCTTTAATTTACTCTAATCCTTAAATCCTTGGGAAAAAAAGGCTATTTAATGAATGGAGCCAGGATGGCTCAAGTAGACTGGAGGAATATTTTTGGGGGGAATTCACTCAACTCTTGAGTATTTCTTCCCTTGTAGAGACTACAGAGAATGTTTGTGTCTGCTGTGGCTGGCAAAGCCATAGGACTGGACATGAAGCCCTGGGCAGGAACATCACCTCCCAAATACCAGGTGATTTTTTAAGGCCAGCCTAACATTTGTTGGACTTATAAATAATCAAGCATTTCCCCCAGTTGCCTTGCTCCTAATAGCCAGCATAGTTTTGCATATTTTTATGCTCTTGTAGAAAAGAAAGAACTTAAGGAAGCTGCAGTCTGGGGAAGAGGCACTGTTCCTTTTTCTTGACATTAATATGATCTTTGAATTAGTTGTAATGCACGTTTACCAAGCTGAAAAAACTGCAGTTCCTGAATACAGAGCTTTGAAGCCAATGCCCCAGATAAACCTTATTACCCATAGAACTCCCAAGTGAAAATAAGTAAAAATGACTAATTTTAGTCACCAGGACAGTTGATTTTGGGGGATAGCCCTCTGGATTCCCACGGAGAGGCATCAGTGAAGGACAGAGCTGTAGGAAATATGGATCAAACTCTGCTGCTGGTTTTAGTGAGGGACTGAAATGGGACGGTTTGTGTGGGCTCATACAATGGTGTTCAGCTACTGGGCCATGGCAAGAGGTGAAGTTGCCCTCGGCCTCCAGCCCAGCTCTCTGTTCAAATGAGATTCCCCTTTTTATCCCGTATTACCCTGTGACACTCCACTGTGGGAATTTTTACCAGACGTGACTGCAGAGCAGAGGCAGTCGTGTGCTGCTCCAAGGAGCTCCGGAGCAATGACCAGATTGTGTGTTGGGAAACTTTGTGAACTGCTCACAGGCTGATAAAGTCAGTGAGTACTTATGGAAATTGGGGGGGATTCTGTCCAGCAGCAGTTAGGCAGGATGAGGAAGGATGAAGTAGGAAATGCATAAGCAGAGCCGTCCTGGACCAGGTCAGAGCCCAGCTAGGCCAGACCCCCAACTTTGACAGGGACCACAAACATTTCCACAGAGAAAAGGGCTTTGCTGTTTCTGGGCTTCCCTTGCTTCCACTTTCCTTGAAGCAAAGTAAAGCTGTGTTTTGGGGACAGATGTTTCGCTTAGTTTTGAGATTCGCCCTGAGGCAGTTTGGCTTTTTTCCACCATTCCCAAGGCAATGGCTGGAGCTGTGGCAGGGGAGGTTTGGGTTGGATATCAGGAAGGTGGGTGGTGGGGCAGTGCCCAGGCTCCCCAGGGAATGGTCATGGCCCCAAGGCTGCCAGAGCTCCAGGAGTGTTTGGACAACACTCCCGGGCACAGGGTGGGATTGTTGGGGTGTCTGTGCAGGGCCAGGGGTTGGATCAATGATCCCCATGGATCCCTTCCAACTCAGAATATTCTGTGATTCTTTTAACACTGATCAAACATTACCCAGTTGAGAGAAGCACATCTACCGTGTGAAAAAGTTGACACTATAGAGGGAATGAATCTGTTGCTCTACTAACTGGAGTATTTCAGTATCATGAAAGGGATGATAATTTATCGTTAACTGGTTTCTCGTGTGGTCAAAATGTTCTATGCAGTACTTGACTCTGTAAGGTCTTTCAGGGATGCACAGTGGTGCAGAATGTGTTCTTAAAGGTAATTTAGTGACCCAGTAACTCTTGCATCATGTAGAATGGAAGATTTTTATGAAGAGTTCTGCTTGATGTTCTCTCTTCACTTCTTAAACTGATAAGGAAAAAACAGTGCTGTGTCTTTATAGGTCTCTCCTGATGGAATTTTAATGTAGAACAGGGTGTCTGTTAGCAAGGAACATTACATCTGTAATGAGACTTCGTAACCTGGTTATTGGGACCATTAACCACTATATTTCCATTGAATTTCATTATAGGAGTTGTAATAAAATTGTTCAAATTATGCTCGCAGGCATTTGAGTGTAGCTGCTTGGTACTTGAATTGGTACAAAACTTACGAGTAGGATGTTAGTTTATTGGGAAAATAAAAAGCTAGAATCATTTTGATCATATGATTGTTTCTTAATGTGGAAAAGGAGATCTGTTTAATACATTTTAGACGTTTTTAAGTGACGTCTTCGCTACTTTTAGATGGAAAAAGTGTTCCAACATTTTTCCACAATACTTTGGGGCCTTGAGACTGAACAGAAGTTGTTGACATCTTTAAATTAGAGCTCTTATTTCACATGTCTGCTGTTTTTTCCCCATTTAAAATGGTCTTCACTGTGCCAAGAGAAGTAAAATTAAAGCCTTGAAATAGAGTTTGGGATTTAGTGGTAACTAACTATAAGAGAGGGGTCATGTTACTAAATATGCAATAAAAGCAGAGATCTCTTTTGTTCATTAGGAAACAGAAATGTGTTGTCTGCTGAGTAAGTCCGACGTATTATTACAAATCTTTTTGCATGGATGTTTATATCTTTTTCACTTTACAAGCAGACAGTGAGACTGTTACTCAGGGCTTCTTCCAAACGAGGGTGGGTTACACTAAACCTTTAAATGCTTCCTGCAGCCAAAACCGGCTTTAAGGAAATCTCTCTAAAAACATTCACTGTTTCCAAAGGGTTGGCTTCGCCTCTGTGGTTGGGATGTTCTACAAGGTGGTCATGGTGTGGTTGTGACCCCCTTAGAGCACTGATTTGACCTGACGTTTGGTCTTCCAAAACCTGATCCGTGACTTCAGCGAGGAGAGGTGGTGTAGAAGTTGTAACACGTTGGTACCTCGAGTTCTTAGTTCCTTTGACATTGGTTGGTTGGTTGAGGCTGTAAATCCAAAGCAGGTCCCTGGGGCTACACTCCCAAATGAGGAGAGATTTTGAAGCTTCCTGAGGAACCTTCCAGAACAGCAGAACTTGTATTGGTCTGCAAATCCACAGTCTGCAGGCTTGTTCTCTGTAAACTGCTTCATGCAGAAAGTTATCAGGGTTATTGTGTAAAATTATTTTGGTAGTATTTACTCATAATTTTACTATTTTTCTGTCTATAGACTTGTCTGAAAATTGTATACATTGGAATATAAACATAGTACTTAAATTAGAAAATGTTTTCTCGGGAGAGTTTCAACCAGTTAACACTGGTATTACCACACGACAGAAATGATAAACTGTTTATTTTCTTGCTGTGATGTAACTGTTTATAAAACTGTGACTTGAGAGATCTTAAAAGTTCATTGATTTCTTTCAGTAAAAGCACGAATTTTTGGTAGAGAAATGTTAAAATTATGCTTCCTGGTTCTCATACTCATTTTCTTTCAGAGTGCTAAGGGGTTTTTGCAGTAAGTGCAAGCACGATGGGTGTTTCAGAATCACAATTCAGAAATTACATCAACCACTCCCTATAGTGTTAATGTAATAGTGAATTAGCTGAGTGAAATTCACTTTGTCGTGGGCAAATAGAAAGCAAATGGTTGCACAGCAACTCCTTTTTGGGGCAAAGTTGAGTGATTTGTAGCTTTGTCATGGAAGGATATTTATTAAATTGAAATGGAAAATGGAGAAGGGAATACAGTGCAAACTCAACAGTTTGTTGAGTCTTAGAGGTTCTAACAGCCTCAACACGTGGGCATTAATAATTAAAATCTCATTTCAGGAGGTATTTGATGCTTTTATTTTTCTGAGGTTTTTGTGTTGTTTCTCATTGGGTTTTTTTTCCTAAGAAAGATATTTTACCTTACTTAGAGAAAACATTGCCTCTAATTGTTCCTTCAAATCCAGAAAGCTACCCAGGCTTCCATGGAAACAACATTATTTTGTTGGACACCTTTACATTTTTTATCATACCAGAAGTGCCTGTTCCTGGCTCAGGCAGATCCTCAATGTTCTGTCATCACTTACCCAGTAAAAGTGACAATGGCTTTTATACCTTTTGTGTTAATATGGTGATAACCACAGGATGTCTTCTGCTACGTTTCAATTCATAATGGGATTTAGCAACTCTTGTCAAAATTCTGATGTGGGATACATGATCCAACAATGCAAATCAGAAATTAGAAATCTAACAGAGATTCTAAACCCCCCAAAAGTCCTCATATGCCACAAAGCATTGTGGTTCTGGCATTGCTATGGCTATTGAATCCTAACCTCTCCTATTCTGGTCTCTTACTGACTGTAAAATATCTTTCCCTCTCATGGTTTCAACATTCACACCTTGTATTCAGATCTATTTGCCTTGCATTTGTCTCTGGCTAGGTTACTGAAAACATCATATTCAGGGTTTTGCTGTACTACAAGTAGCTTCCTCTCTGAAATGTTGAAAAAATTCTGATGGGACATCTCTGTAATCTCAGAAATTCGCAGCTGGTTCGCCCTTGAATTTATCTGTGAATACAAGTCAGCTCCAACTGTGTGTGGAGAACAGGAGAAATGAGAATGCTGCTGTGCATCTCCCAAATCTGATTGCCTGGCAGAAATGTTACTGGATTGCCTTAACAGGATCTCCCTCAAAGCAATTCTCATCAGGGACTTGCCATGAAGGCTCTCCCAGTACTTATATTTTTATATATTTTAATATATTTTTTATATTTTTATATCTTTTTATATCTTTTTCTATTTTTCTACATTTACATGTATTTATATATATTTATATTTTTGTATCCTATTTCATAAGACTTCTGAGTCTGATAACACTTAGCAGAACTATTTACCATTCTCAATCCAATGGCCTTCTTGAAATATATTAATTTCCAGTGTAAGCCTGCATAAATTAATTATTTGCTCAAATACATTTTAGAGAACAAACTAACTATAGGGGTATTTGTGTTGGGCTGTCCTTGCATATTTTTATCTGACTGGTGGCCAAAGATTGTGAACTTGTTCCCATGTTTTTCTTGACCAGGAATGCTCAGGTCACTCTGTCCTAGAGTTACAAGCTGTAAAATGGTGACAATCCCATTTACTTTGTTTATAAAATCCATTGAAGCTCACTGTTTAAAAGCGATGAGAGTTTTTATAATGAAGCCCGTTCCACTTCCAGCGTAGCTGGTAATTTTGAAGGGTGGATTTGAGCTGCTTCCATCTGACATATGGAAATGTTGTGCAAGTTTAATTGCCCGTGTGTTTCTGAAGTGAGTAAGCACCCATTTGTTGCATACCCTTCATCCCTTGGCTTCTTGCTCCTGCTTGGTCTTCTGCCTTTGCTACTGTTGTGTTCCAATTCCAAAACATTTTTCCTTCAGTCTGTGTCTCACTGCTGGGGCATTACATTGCCATTGTAAGTTTACTTTAGGTCGTGTTCCATTACTGAGGGCTTCTCATAGGAACAGCTTCCAAGTCAGGCAAGCTTGATACTCATCGTATTAAATCCCCAAAGGAATAATATTAGTCAAATTGCTTGCATAAAATTCACTTTTATGAAATCTCAATAGTGAAAAAGCACATCTTGGAGAAAAAATATGTTAACGGTCACAATAAATCTTGATTCATCTGTATTTTAGTGGTGTTATGTCCTGCAAGTCCAGTAGAGAATTTCTTGTGGGTCTTATGAGTCTGAATGTTTGATAAGAGAAGAATTCTACTTGAATGAAAATACTTGCAGCAATATGTGGTGTTTTGCTTAAATTTATTATAAGTCTACAAATCCTGTACAGTATAAAAATCTAACAAACTAAGTGTGGTACAAATGAATGGAACTTATTACTGTGAGTTTAAAAATAAATTTTAAAAATTAAAATATGCTTTGTTTAAAAAAACAAACCGTCCAGATAGAAGATAATTGCTCATTCCTTTAGCTCATCAGAATCTGTGTTTGAATACAGGAAGTTTTTAGGGTCATCTAAAATAAACAATTTAACATTTTTTCTTAAAATTTTACTTGGAAGAGAACTTAACACTGCAAAAAGTTTGGTAGAAAATCCAGTCCTGTGTGTGTTTTCAGAAATTTGATTCCTGCATTGCTAGAATGTTCATAGTTCAAGGACTTTTATCTTTTATGTACAATTTTTACGGCTTATGGCACCACTTAAAATATTTTAAATTCAGTTAATCAAACAAGACAGGACCCAGCTGAGGGTTTAGTTATATTCTTAAATCCTAAAGTCTGATCTTATAGAGGGCGTACCTGGGAGCTCAGTTTGACCTGTTGTGTTTAAGTAGAACAGTGTTAATAGAAATAAAAATGGATGTCATAATCTTAAGCTTCAATTTTTACATTTAATGGTTTTATAATGAAACAATATGAAGAAACACACCAGTACCTTACTTCAGTATATAATATACAGTATCATATTTATGGTAGTAGGAAGGGTTTAAATCAGAAATAAGCAGACCAGTGAGTAGGAGAGAATAAATAAAGCTGCATTTCTAGAGATGGGGGTTGCAATGCAGAACTGGGGGATTTATTTGGTCTTCTGTGGTTTAAGAACAACACTGCAATAGGATCTTATGCATGAAAATGAATGTGGGGAGAGCTGCCTTGTGTTGATGTAGTTGTTTTCAAGGTGAACGTGTTCCAAGCGGGAATCTTCATTCTCCTCCTCACTGTGGTCATGCTCATCCTCGTGGTTGTTCTGAGTCCTGCAGATGCGTTCGGGGGGCACCGTCCTGTGACACGGGGGAGGAGTGGTGTTATAATTATTCCAGATAACTCTTAACTTCATCATTTACTTTAGAGTTGCTGTCTATTTAGATATTTGAAAATGTTGACTTCATCAGTACATTACATTTTCTCAATTACATATTTATTGAGGACTTTCAAAAGTCATTCTTTTTAACACTCTCTCCTTGCACTGTTTTCTCATTTATATGATATAATTAGTTTTCCTGAGGAAAGCGTGGCCACGTGTTGCTGAATGAAAACTTTGACAGGTGGGAGATCCTCTCTTTGTGATGCCTTTGCTTTGCAAACAGCACAGAGGGCCTGGATCACACCCCTGGCTCCACACCTGGGGCTGGTGGAACCTGCTCGCCAGGTGACTCCAGCTGCTGACTCCTCTCGTTATTTTTATCACTTTGGGCTCTCCTCCGGGAGCAGGAAAAGCTGGTGATTGCTGTGCCAGTCAAACTGTAGCTGCCCCAGGGGACATGGCCCAAGCACTATTACAGGTGAAAATCTGGGAAAGAACTGGTGCACCACAGCTTTGTGAGCATTTTCTGTAACTGTAAGGAAGGGTGAAGTCTCACTTTTATCATATTAAGAAATACTGCAGAAGAAAACTCAGGATTCAGCTCCTCCTTCAGAATTTTTTAAACTAATATTTACTTTAAAATAACAAATTCCTAAAGCAAAGCATGTCTTACGACATTTATTTTAATGTCATTAATGTAACAAAGAGCGTGGAAATTACCTTATTTTATTATTGTTCAGCCTTAGAAAACGTAGTTTTCTCATTTCATCAATCCCAAAGGGTACAGCCTTTAATTCATTGTGATCCAAAAAGAGCTCCCTCAGGGAGTGGTAAGCTCCAAAAAACGACACGGGGTCGATGCCGTCGTCAGTGAGTTTGTTAAAGGACAGGTAGAGGTACTCCAGCCCCGGCCTCATGTGGCCAAACACATAGCCTGGGATTCTTTCAATCTGATTTCCTATAAGTACCAGATGGAGTAAAGATTTTGGCAGATAGGAGGGAACATGATACAACTTATTATAAGAGAGATCGATTGACTCCAAGTTCCTGCATTAAAGGAGAAAAGAAAAAAAGGCTGAAACCCCTCTGAGCTCCTGCCCTGGCAGTGCCGTGTTGTGTACGAGGCTGTGCTTCATGGCATTACCAGAGAATGAATTTTCCAAGGGAAGTTTGTTTCTGTTAATGGGGCAGAATGTGTTTTATGGAACGTGGTCATGCATAATTACTGTGGGAATAGAAAGAATTAACTCATGAACTATCAATCAAGCACAATTATTTTGTTGATGGGAAAGAGATCTGCA
>VZTF01003840.1:90562-149268 GCA_013397755.1 Cnemophilus loriae
AATCCCAAGGGACTAATTTGTCATTGCTGCAATAATGAGTTACACTGAAGAACTGGAATAACCTTGGGACTTCAGTCATTATCTCATTAACAGCGAGTTTTAAGCTTTGTTCTAAAGCCCATTTGAAACGGAATTGTGTGAATGAACCAGTCCCGCGTGCTTCACCTCCAGGGATGAGAGATGCTGTCAGTAGTAACAGCGTGGTTGTTTCCTGCTTAAGGAATTTACAAGGTCAGGAATCAAGGGACAGGGCTGCAGCTGCCAGTGATGGCCAGGTACTCTGCAAATTATTTAGCAGGAATCAAAAGCACTATCATCTTTTACTACTTAATTGCTTGCTCTGCTTATATTCTACTCTTAGACAATGCAGCTTCATCCCTTCATGCTATTTACTTTTATAATTTTTAATCCAATGGGAAATAAGGCTAGGACAGTATTAAATTACTTGTAAATTACCTGTGAGATAATTATGTATTGATACTAAATTACCATATAATTTTATATAGTATTATTTATAATTAATGTTCATTTTGGAATGGGTGGTCAGAAAAAAGTATTGACTTTTATGTTAATATGGTACAGATTTGAGGTAAAAGATCTTTCTATTTGACGGCTGAGTATTTTCTAGATTATACAATTAGGCAAAGGAAATTAAGAATAATTAGCAAAGGAAAACAAATCAAAGGGTAATTACAACTATAAGTTAAAAATAATGAAGTGCAAATATTCGTTTCGTTATCTGACTCACTAATAACAGAGAAAAATAAAATAAATATATTTTAAATGTCTTGTACTTACTCTTGGTTTATCCAAGCCAAAGGTGCTATCCTGTGCTCTTCTAATTTGTTATGCTTTAGCCCAATGATGTTGATGTTTCTGGTATGGTTAAAGCAAATTTCTGACACTTCTTCAATTTGATTATGTTCAAGATATAACTCCTGTAAGTGCATTTGGGAAGACAATTTGTGAGATCAGAACAGGCTGGGTTTTCCCATTGCCAATTCCAAATGGAGCAATTACCTGTCCTCTGCCTGGTCTATCTGTTAGTTCTGAATCTGACCCAGAGTCAGTTTGTAGCTGGAGTGGGACATTCAGAAACACAATTTTCCAAAGCAATTGTTTTATTTTCTCATTTGTGAGAATACAGATTGCTTCGAAAGGGCAAATAGGAATTGCACCTTTTGGGTGTTTGTTGGGGGGTTGTTGTTGTTAGTATTTGTTTTGGTTGTTTTGTTTTCTTTTTACCTCAAGAGTGGCAGGAAGCCCTTGTGGGATAATTCTAAATTTATTTCTTCCCAGTCGCAAATAAGAGAGACTTTTCAAAGGATAAAAGGCCAAAGGACTGACATTTGCTTCACTAAGTTTATTTCCTTCTAATTCCAGAGTGACCAAGTTCTTTAAATCTAGGGAGAAAAAGTTTAATTTCAGTTAATTAATGCCATCCTATATCTTGTTAAAATACACGTTCATAATTTAACAGTCTTAAACATTACCCAGATCTGTTCACAGCAATGAAAAAATAAAATGAACAGGTTTTATTATCTCATAATCATGGAATTATATTGTTTATAAGTTTGTAGAGCTTTAGAGCTTGACCGCAGACTTTATTTACATTTTCCTCTCCCAGTCCAAATGGAAAGGGCAGCAGCTGATCCAGTTTAGATGGGACTCTTTTGGCAGGAGAGGAAAGGAAGCAAAAAAGTCCATCAAATTCTGACATGGATGGTACCATTTCTGTTTTCTTTCTCTTTTTTCTACCAGCCTGTGTTTAACTTGGCTTAAAATGATCACGGTTGACTCTAATTATATTCTCCCTTATTTTTCATGGACATCAAATTCTGTTCACTTCCATGCAATTTAAAATAACTCAAATGGTTTCACCACTCATAAAGCCATCAGGTTAAAAGTGGGGATAGTAGGTGTCTTCAACATACTTCAAATTCACCTCCACTTAGTGACCTTAAACTTAAACTGCTTTGGGAGAGGAGCAGTTGCAAAAAAAGGGAAAACATAATTTTAAAATACTTTGTCATGTAAATCTTTCAACTTTTGTTGTCTTTTGAAAACATGGCACTTTAAAGCTAGCAATTATTTTTCTGACTATGTCAAACCAGGTGCATTTGATTCAACATTCAGCTTTCCAAATTTCATATGATTGATATTTGTTTTTTTAAATACCCTTTAAGCCGTCTTCGTCAATGGCATGAAGTTGGTTGTCATTTATTTTTATTTCTTCCAAAGTTGATGGCAATTCAGAGGGAATAAGTACCAGCATATTTCCATCCAAATACAAACGTTTCAGCTTTTTCAGGATCTTATCACAGGGATGAAGAAGAGCACTTAGATTATCAAGGTGCAAAATATGCAGTTAAACATGCAGTTAAGATTTTCTTAGACACATGCTTTTTTAAGATTTTTCAGCAGTAGTGCAGTGGTGTCCAGTGTTTTGAATTAAAAACCAATGTTTTTCCGCTGTCAGTCTAATTAATTGGTTTCTTTCTGCTAAATATTAACAAAAGTGCCAGTTAATGTCACGTGTAACTGGAAGAGTTTCCCACAGCCCTGCCGCAGTTCCCCAGGATCACTGTTGGCATTCCTGCTGCTCTCTGTGAATTGTGGAAGTATTGCCTCACTACACTGTGCAGTATTTAGGGCTTCAAAGCACATGCATTTAGAAATTATGTGCTTATCCTCTTCATTTGTGAGCAAGATGATGATATTCTGTAGGTCAGCAAATTTACTCAGGCAGAAAGACAGCAACTTTTTCAGTAACTAAGGATTTTTATGCTTAAGACAGCCTAAAAAATTGGTATGAAAAATTATCATATCTTAATTTTAATTCTTGATTATGGTGAGAGATTTCTCAAAGTAGCCAGGTTTTCCTGTCTCTTATTATACAAAGTTTACTTATACAAGGTGCAAAATGGTTTAGATCCATGAACTGAAAAGCAAAAAACATTCTTTTAAGCAATAATTATTGAGAGGGTAGCAGAAGAGTTAGGCTTTCTTACTTTGAATGCTCTGGGACCTATGCCAGGAGTGGTAATGTTATTTTTGCTCAGATCAATCCATTCCAAATTAGGTATCCCATTGAATGCTTCATCTGAGATAGCAGTGATGCTATTTCCTGGACAGAAGTCAAGAAAAAATTTGAGTTATGAAATACAGTCTGCACCTGAGGTGTGTAGTATTGCACATAGAAAATATATCACAAAACTAGCATTATGGACAGTAATTTTGTGTAGATGTATTCATCTCAGTATTTAAACACTGGTATGCAAATCTAATGTTTTTAATTTCGTGTTTTAAAGGCTTAGCTGTAAAATTAGTTCTAATATGTTTCTATGTTAAGGAATGACAAAGCCTTAACAGTGCTGTTGGCTGCGTTCGAGGGTGGATAATGTTACAAAAGTCATGCAAAGTAGAGCCATTAATTACCTGTAAGGTCTAAACTCGTTAGGTCTGGATCTGAGATGGGCGGTATTTGTGTAAGTTTGGCATTAATGCAGCTTACTGTGGTGTCCGAGGTGGAACATCCAGATGGCAAAGGAGGAGCTTCTATGGGTGGAACAGGAATTGGGAAATGGGATGGAATTCTGAAATCACCATCATCTTCATCACTTTCATACTGCACATCTCCTTCTGCAGCTCCTGTTCTGGGGTCAGGCAGCTTCTCTCGCCGACGCCCTTTGTGCCTCTGGCGATTCTTTTTGCCTTTCCTTTTTCTCTTCTTTGCCCCTTTTTTGTGACCCTCCGTGTCTCTAATCTCTATCACAGCTGTTGGAAGCAGCTCATCCTTTTCCAGTTGAGTTCGTGCTGATGGCAGAACATTGGTGTTGTCGAGGTCCTTGGGGTCTGGGGAATCACCAGAAAACTCACGGATGTCATCCAGTGAAATTATACTGGAGTCCAAGGAAGAGGCTAATGAGGGAAAAAACCCCAAAACAACACAAAAGAGTCTGATAAGAAACTAAAACATTAGTAAGCACTGTTTCCCACGTACAGTAAAAAATTATGACTATAGAATATTATTCCTCTTAGAATGTGATTTGAAGAACAAAAATGTGGTCTTAGATTGCTGCTTGAGAAAAGAGACACTGGACTGAGAAATGATTGAGCCAACCATACAGAACAGTTTGTACACAGCTATGATTGCTGACAGCTCCAGAAAAAAAGGTGGAAAAATTAATATAGCCTTCATTATCTTCCTTTTTGACTTATTATTAATTTTGAGTTTTGTGTTGATGGAGGTGTCTAAAGAGGAAAAATAATGTGTCTGGGAGTGGGAGGTAATTTGGAAAAAATTCACAAAGGTCAAGACTTGTTCTCCTCCAGAAGGGACTGTCAGGGGAGGAGTTGGCTGCAGGTGGGGATCTCACCAGGGAAATGCATTAACTCCATTTCCAAAATGCAGTTTTTGCTTCCATAATAGGACAGTTCTAATAAAAGGAGTTTAAATGTCTCAGTCAACATGACTTTTAGAGTTCTACAGTTAATTCCTATGATGTCTCATCTCAGAGTGTCACATGTACATACACACAAGAATAAATATTTCTGACAGTAAGAGGAGATTGAGTTCAGTACTTTGCAGATATAAAATATTGGGAGTGTGGGAAGGAAAGGAAGGAAATCACATCTCATATTTATCTCCTCCATTCCTTTTTTTTTAAAGGTACCGATTTTATTTAAATTACTGTGAAAAAGCAAGATTGTAGTTCTTTGGCTTCTGTTGTGAATTGACTTTCTTCTCTTGATTGACATCAAATAGCTGCATGTTTTTGCACTCCTAACAAAGATTCACCACTCTGTATGTCTAATACATTAATAATGGCCAGTAGTTATTGACTGATCCTTTGTAAATAGAAGTGGAATAGAAAAAATATAAGTAGATGTTATTTCTTCATACATTTACAAAATACTGTAAAGGTACGAAGGAAGCAGAAAGGGGAAATAAAAAAATAAATATAATTGTCTTTACTATTGCGTACTTAGCATCATCTTTTCTTTAAGTGTTGTATTAAACTCATCTAACAGTACTCTGAGAAACCAAGGTCAGCTTGAGTACAAACTGTGAAGAGCTGCTTTTTTCATGGAATTCAGGATAACGTGTACCTTGTAGCTCCTGGGATCATTAAATGTAGTGTTGCTGTTAGGTTTTAAACGAGGCAATTTCAAAACAGTAAATCTGTGGTGTCCCATACCAGTCTCAGAACACACTGGGCAGCATTCTCCTGCAGGAATGATGGTCTGGGGACATTTCAGAGGGTGGCACATGGTGGTGTCACAGATCACCTCTCCCTTGGAGCACAGACAGGTGACGCAGGGCTTGGGAGACCACACGGCTTTATCGAACATGATCATCCCGTTAGCTGTGCACTGCCCCTTCTTCCCTAGGAACAGGAAATGGGAAACTGGAGTTAAACAGCCTAAACTCAAAGAAAACCAACAGTGTTCATTTAAAGCTTTGGAAAGAAGCACTGCTATTTTGTTCTCATTTTGAAAATATGTAAAATGCACGCTCTTCAAAGGATCTTATCATTATTCCTTACTTTTCATAGCTGTATTTTCTTCAGCTTATTAGTAATCTCTAGTCATGCAGAACTTGAATATTTTTTCCAGACTTTCTTCTATTCCTCTCTTGTGGACTAGAGATCTTTTCTAATATCTTGCACATTAAATGAGAAAGTTTTATTAAAGCCCTGCAGAACTGGGAGGGTAACAATATTCAGTTTATAGTGACAGTTCAGAGGCTTGGTGGAAGTAAAGTCCGTTCTGGGATGACTGATGAGATGGCAAAAATCTCCACTTCCCTGTAACTTGCTTTATCTGGAAAAAAAAAACCAAACCAACCCTCTTTGCTAGAAAAGCAGCAACCTAGAACAACTTATGCTGTGAAATAGTCTGTCTCTCAAGTTTCTGGACATGTGTCTACAACAGATTGAGATCTCCCCAAGGTACCAGCTGAAATTTTCAGAAAGAAATGTAATTTCATAGCTCTACTCAGATATTCAGTAGGCAAATTATCTGGAGAGTACAGAGCCTTGGGAAGGAAACTAATCCCAGTCTCCCTTCCTTCCAGTGGTGGAGTTTACCTCAGCAGAATCTTCCCTGGGCAGATCCCACCCAGACTCCAGGATAAACATTGCACTTTAGCATGATGCTTTTTTATTTTTGGTCTTTTGAGAGAAGGAAAGCCAAGGTTGAGAATCTTCATCCCATGCAAATATTCCTGTTTTTGAGTGTACCTCTAAATCTTGTTGAGAATCTGAACTCCCTCCACATCTTCTTTTTCCTCTTTCTAATCAACCTAAGAATGCATTGCTGAAGTGTTGTTCCAAGATGAAAACCCATTCCCAAGTTAACTTTGTACTTCCCTGCATATAAAGAAAAAAGAAATTTCCTCTTTTCCTCTTCAGTTTGACTTCCTCCTTCAGGTGAAAGTTAATATGGTGGAAAAATCTTATCTCACCTGAATTTGCATGCCAAGAGAGTTTCACTTTTGGTACACAAATCGTCTTTGGAGGGGTTCTTTGCAGGGTTTGTTTTCCCACACTCCGCCCTGCTCCGTGCCTGGGTGTTCAGTTTTGGTAAGAGTACTCAGGATAGCTTCTAAATAACCTTGTAAGACTATTTTAAATATTTGGTTTGAAATGTCTCTGGAATTAATATTTGTCTCAAAATGAGGCATTTTGCAAAGTCTTTCAAGGTAGTCCTGCTATCAGCTTCACAACAAAGATTCTTCCTTTGTCCTTCTCCTTAAAGACCACTGGATATCAATCTGTTTTCTACAACAAAAATTAATTATCAGAATCATCCACTTTGGAGGATCCTCTATATTCCGTATATTTTAAAAAATGCATTGATTTCAATTGCTCTTAGGATGGAAAAGGCGAGAAATTAAAGTTTTGAGTAGTTGCATCTTGTTTTTTCAGAGGTCTGGATCATCTCTGCATCATTTCAGCTGCGTAAAGTTGTGCTCTAAGCAACTCCAACCATGTCAACTGGAGGAGGAGAGCAATCAGCCCAGGCCAAGTGTTAGTTGGCTTTAAGTCCCTTGTCATTTCCACCCAGGTATCTGCAATCCAGCTGTTTGCTGGATCCTGACTTTGGGGTTTATGTGCTTGCCAGTAAGCCACAATATTTCTTTTAAATGATCTCCAAAAGAAACACAAAAAGAATCCTGCGCTTTTTCATGTTAAACAATAAAACATCAGCTGTTCCAGAGGAGCATAATCTGGCCTGAGAAGGAAATTCTTCTGTGCTTCTTAGAATTCTTTCTTTTGTTTTAGCTACTAGAGTGTATCTGAAGTCAGAGCAAATCTTGTCTGAATAAGCATAAAGATATGAATTATCAGGCTTGGCTTCTGCGGGCTTCTTTAACAAATGATCCTTTTTTTCTGTGTACATGAGAGTTGCATAAAAGGCAGGAGCAGCGTGTGCTCGAAGGTTTTACCCTTTTGGTGCATTGCAGAACTGCTGTCTGGCACTGCTGGGGTTCTCAGAACCCCTGTGAGACACAAAAACGCTGTTCTGAGATGCTCCTCAAATTTCCTGACCGCTGAATCCCTTCAGCTTGGTGGTGTGAGCAGGGAGAAGTGGGGGGCAAGAGAGATTAGAAATGGTGCAGCAGTGAACATCTTACTCTGCTCTACCTAATGGACAACTGCAAATTATCTCATGTTGTGGCCGACTGTTTGATTTAATTTAAATATTCACATGGTTCTAATCTGGAGGAAGGAGATATGTCTGGTTACTGTTAAACCTCCATTTAACTGTTAATTCGCATCCTGCATATATCTGTAAATTGGGGTGGGTTTTTTTTTTAGGCTACTAAAAGCAAAACAAGTAGCTAAGATAATGGAAATTAATGTTTGGATTGCATTTTGTTCTATTCTGAAGTATGATTAATAATAGTGTTCTATTATTTAATAGGCTCTGTTTTTTCCAAATCTGACATTAACGTGAAAAAATTTTGAACTTTAAAAGCCAGACTAAAAAATACCTTGTGGTTCCAGTCTTTGGCAGATGAGCATAGGACTTTTAACCTTTGGAAATATGGTGTAAATTCAGCATGGAGTTCCAAATAAAATGAGTTCAGTGGTTTTAGCTCAGCTTTTGGATGCAAGTCCAGATAGAAAGAAACGGGCAGGGCGGGGAGGGGGAAGAGCTGTGCATTATTTCAGCATGACTGATGGTCCTGACAGAAACTCTGGAATAGTTTACATGAAGTGTGTGCTACTTACGTGGTATTTTCCTCTGTTTAATTTTAAAAATATTTTTAAATTAAAGGTTTGACGTTAGTAATATGTATAATATTGTAACACACACTGGAAATGCCATAGCCTAGTGTTTTGCAAGTTTTCCTATTCAAACCCCTTACTTTCAAATATTTGATTTGAATCGGTTCAGCCTTTCTGAAAGTAAGGACTCACAACAAAGAGTAATTGTGAAGAAAATGTGGCTAATTTATGTTTGGCCATTTCAGAACTCTTAACCCAGTGGTCATGTCTGTTGTGTGACACTGAAAGGCTTAATAAAAATAGATTATTATCATTTTATATAGAATATGGCAATCAGAGCATTTTTTTTCCCCATAAAATTCATTAAATTGCATATGAAGATTTTACTTAGTGTGTGATCTCTTGATGGAAGAATGGAAATATCTGTATCTTTATATCTATTAGCTATAGAGTGGACACAACCTTGTCTTTCCTTACAACATCCCACTGTCTTTCCTTCAACTTTTAAACCTCTTTCTATGAAAGAAATGTAACTTTATAACATATAATAATTTTCAGTTAGTTAATGACTGTGGTTTCAGACTGAAAAGTACTGATAGTGGTGTTCAGAAGTTCTTTTTGGAATGGATCACTGATTTTTAGATTCTTGTGTTGAATGAGTGGGGGTTTTTCTCTCAACTCAGTTTTCTGTCATAAGGGTCTTGTTTACAGTGTAACTTCCATATTGCAACTACTACCAAGTGTTATTAAGTTATTTACAAAATCAAAAATTATTCCTGAAAGTTTGCACGTAGGCCTAGTTTTGAGTACGGCTTTTCAAAAATGCAGCCCGTAAAGTAAAAATAAAAGAACTTGAATCCATTTTAATTAACACTGATGTTACTGGTGTTGGGGCCTCGGTGAAATGTTAATTGACTTAGGAGATATATCGAGCAATAAATTCTTCAAAATGGCCTTCAAACTTGCTGCACATTTGAAGTTATGAAAGTTTCCCAACAAATTTTTTGTTAGTTAAGATCAAAAATAATACAGAAAAATTGCGGGAAATATTGCTGTCACCTGGAAAAGCAGCATTCAATTAAAAAGCCTCGTGCACCAACCACAAAATTATTGAGGAAGGCCACGGGTATGTGCAGCAAGCAGAGCTAAAATAAAGCTTTAATGAGTTTCTATGTCTGAAATGAAGTCAGCCCCACCCAAGGAGCAGAGGGGCTCTGTTCTCACCTGGCAGGACACTGTAGGTGCTCTCGTGTTCCCCCAGCCCCACGAGGGAGTCAAACACCCCCACCACGCTGTCGTCGATGTTGATGAGGGGGATCCTGCGCCCCGGGGGCTCCATCCCGGGCGCCCTCGGGGCCCTGTGCCCTGTCCTTGCCAGCCCCGTGTGGTGCATCCTCCTCCTCTTCCTCCTGCCAGCCGCGGCTTCAGCTGGGCAAACATCAGTGCACAGCGAGACAAGCAGGAAATAACAGACTAGTGATGGTGCCTGCATGGTCCTGTGTGTCCCAGGGTATCCTGGAATGGGAGAAACGAGGGAAATCAGAGAACTTTTAGGACTGTGTCAGTCACATGGGGCACTTTTCAAGGCAGGTGAACCAATACATGGCAGGTGGATATAACCAGGCTTCCCCTTGGAAAGAAAATGCCCTCTGAGAGCTACAGTGACCAATCTGATTTTAGTGATTCTCGACAGTCACAGTCAAACAGGTGCTGGTTTGTATTTGGGGGTGCATTTGAAGAGGTGGTTTAGATTTGCAGTGCCAGTTCAGTAATTGTTGCTGCTTCCAGCAAGGCACTTCTTGAGAGTTCTTTAAGGTGTGTCTTCCTTTTTTTTTTTTTTTATTTTTTGATTTGCTAGTATTTCTGCTAGGGTATTGTAACTTCTGAGTGTGGGAATGGCAAAGTAACAGAAAAATGCCCAATTCATTTGTGATGTGCTGCCTCTAATGCTTTTGGGTTGGCATTTCTGTGCAAGGTGTTTTTTCACTGTAAATGAAAAGATGTTGCTTTTCCATCCATCTCTGGCCATCCTTTTCTCTAACAGGATCTGCTTGGTCCTGCAGAGGAGACCTTCGGGAAGTTTGTGCTATTTGTGACATCCCACAACTGCTTTTCCAGTGGAAGTTTTTCTTAAGTGTAGGCTCTAATAAGGTCGATCTAGAATGGGTTGTGTTCTGCATTTACTTGTTAAGAAATTCAAAATAATGGAGTCTTCCTCTGCTTGCGACAGAAAAATTACATTTACTGTCACCAATAGGTGGCATTCCAAAACAGAGCAGTCAGGATTCAGGAGCATGCACAGGAAAGATTCGCAGAAGTGGATTGCTGTACCAGTGTGGAAATAAGACCCTGCCTGTCCAGGGTCATTAATGATTTGTCAGAGCTCTGTCGCATAATTCTTTCAAAAAGGAAATGCTGCTGTCCCGTGGCCCATTTTAACTGAGACAGCACAGACAGGAGACATTTGTGTTCTTGGGAGAGTGAGAATTAGCAGCTCTTGGGCTTTGTGGCCAAGACAAGGCTTAGAGCATGTCCATGGTTTTTCTCTAAGGAAGTTCTGAGAGGATTAAAAAATGCTTTTTCTTAATGTTCACCAGTCTGCCTTTATATGTCATCTTTCTCTTTGGAGTTAATCTTACTATAATTATGTTGTGTAAATATTGGACAGTATTCTTTCAGGAACTTGAAATGTGGTTTTGCCTGAATTAGATTTTGTTAAAAAGCTTGTTCATCTTGGTATTTTCTGATTTATAGAACAGGTCAAGTTTCTGGTACAAGTTGCCTAACTGTTCTTTAACATAAGGCACATGATTGCATGTTTTTCATGCTTTCCACATCATAATTCTTATATATTTTTTATTCTCGTGTTTTAAAATGGGAATTTGGCAGTAAATAAGCTTGAGTGTATGCATTTGATATCTTTTTAATATTGTAGTTTCTGTGTTCAACTATTTTAATTTTAAAATGTTATTAGCAAATTCAGATATTAATTTGCAGAATTTGAAGTTAATGTTTTTATTTCTGTGTAAAGGGAATTTGAGATGCAAGTGTCTCACACAAATCCTCACAGCATCTCATGGAATGGCAAGTTTTGAAATTAATCCAAACTTTAGTTTGCTGCTTTCTCAGAAATCACTTATTCCAAAATTCTGTATAGACTCTATGGCCTTTTACTTACAGGAATTACTGCTAGTTAACATATCAGGTAGATGCAGAAGCTTGCCCTCTGCAGTGAAAATGCCTGTTCTTGTTGGGAAAATGCTCATTTCTGAGTGCCTCAGGACGAAAGAGCCAATGCCTTTGGTTTCTGACTCGCGTGGTAATGAGTGGCTGTAAAATTACACAGGAAACTTCTGTTCCACAAGCTGGACTGAAACACACCACGAGCCCTCGGGGAAAACTGGATGTACAAAGGAAAGGCTTGACCACGTGTGTTCATTCTGTCAAGTTCCTGACATCTTAATTATGGTCCCATTTTTCTGGGATGCTCTATAATAACACCAGAGCTGTGCAGTTACAATGCTGCTACATTACACTTGGGCTTTTTTAACATTTAACCATTTCTTCCTGTGACCAGAGGCACATAATAGCGTGACTGAAATACCTTTCTATTCTCCATCTATTTTTAAAAGTCAGGAATAATATAGGGTGAATTATATTACATTAACTGTACAAAAGATGTTTTGCTAGGAACGTAAAGAGTAAAATTCTATAGTAAATCAAATTATTTTAAAGTGAAACTTGTTTTCATAAAATACTTCATAAATACAAATTTCAAAGAAACAAAACAGCAGAAAACACACCACACCCCCTCCCCCCCCAAAAAAAATGTCTTTATAAACTAATCCTGTTCATATATGTGAGTTTATATGCTGTACTTCGACACCAATTTAACTCTTCAGCACTGAAAGCTTAATATTGCTACTTTCAACCAAATGGTGTTCTTTGCATGCAAAACTCTGGGCTACTGAGTTCCTTTCCTTGTGCTGCCTCACATTTTAAGGCCCAGATTGAAAGGCCTTGGGTGCTTTGGGCCTTTCCTGCCCATGCCTGGGATCCTCAGATTATCTCTCAGGAGGTTGTATTTTATATAGGGCCAGCCAATTTGGGGAGAATTCAGCCTATTCCATTTATGACTTCTATAATAAATCATTGCATAGTAAAATAAAATTATAGATAGCCAGCGGAATGAAATTATTAACTGTTTGTGTTGCCAGATTCCCTCAACGTGGCTGCATTTCTATGCCTTTTCTCATTTTACCCATAAATATTTAGATCAGGCACAGTATGTGAAAGCATCTTTATTACCTTTACTATGTAATGTGTTCAGTAATTCGTCAGTTTGCTATTATGTTAATGGAAATAGTTAATTTTTAAAGGGAGAGACCATTTAGAAATACCAGAGTATCAGAATTTATTAAATAACTGATTTTTATCCATTCAGTCTAAATTCAAACATGTTTCTAAGGCGTCATTGTTATTGCTCATGGCACACAGGGGTTAAAATGCTTCACCAAGATTTTTCACTCACTCTTTTTTAAATGCATTGCACAGAAATGAGTTACATTTATCCATAGCAGCCAGACCAGTTGCACTTTCCATTAGTTTAAGTTGGATGTGCGTGGCAAACATTCAGACAGAACACAAAGCAGCTCAAAGGGCATTGCACACTTCATCTAGAAAAGCATTTCTGTTCAGTATTGCTAAATATAGCCCACATTATTTCATACATATTTGCAAAGTTAACATGAAGTTTAAGCCATTCCACACCATGCTTTAAGCAGTAATTTAAAATGTAAAACATTTTACCTTGTAATCTAACCTAACAGCAGATTCTGCTTGCTGTCATTTAGTCTCCCGTTGCAAATGAAACAAAATCTCAGAGATATCTTTAAAACAAACAGACAAACTGTAGGGATTGTTGAAACATGTGAGATGATTCCTTAGTTAAGCCTGAAATAGCTTCTTCCCCTGGGGACCCAGGGCTGAGTTCTGAGTGCAGAGGCTCAGCTCGTGCTGGTGCTGGGAGCGCTGGAGCCTCGCTCCGGCGAATGAGGAGCAGCAGCAGCACAATGCCTTTGGTCCCGAGGCTGACAAGGCACAGCTGGAAATCCTTTCCCAGTACTTACAGTCACATAAGGAACAGGGTAATGGAGTGTTTTCAAAAGAAACAAAAAAATGTGTGTTTTATTCGGCGCTGGTTTATGCATTTAGAAGTTTAGCTTCCAGGTGGCATGACTTTAATGTAGGTTTATTTAAAATAATAAGATCTAATACAATTTGGCAGATGTAGCCTTAACATAAAAACATTTATTAAAATTAGAACTTTTTTTTTTCAATTCATGTTTTCTTAATCTCTTCCTGCACTTAAAGCCTGTCATCTATAAGCAGCAGACCTTTTTGTTGAAGTTCTGGCATGGAAAGTTTTTCTTTTGTCCACTTACAGCAATGATCTCACTGCAAGTTGTAGCTTATGCATGGAAAATAAAACGGCCGAAGCACTTTCCCTTCATTTTTTCTCTTTGTAAGTCTAATTACATCCTGAAACATGATCCCGAAGCTCAGCTCTGCAGAAGCTGCAGGCAAGTTAGTGATCCAGGGAGGGAATAAGGGTACATTACCACAAGTCCTGTGTGTGCCAGCAGAGCCTTTTCCTGCATCCCCAGACTGCGCCCTGTGGAGTGTCCAGGTGGGCGATGGGATGGATGGGTCTGCTGAGCTTCAAAATGACAAATTCACCTGGAACACCGAGTTGCCTGAGTTGTGCTGACATTCAAAATTCAGCGTTTGCTTGAACTCACCCTCTGAGGAATATTTAGACAGATAGTCATGGAATGGTGTAACCATTGAGTTAACCATAATTGTTAACTGGTGTGTGGTGGAAAGATCCTGGGAGAACATATTGTCTCTTAAAATAGGCATTCAGTTCCTACTGTGCTCTGCTTTGCAAAGGCAAAAGAAGAAATATTAAACCTTGATGATTTATCTGCAGCTGTTTGAAAGGAATGGAGACAGTCAGTTAACAAATAGAGTGAAAATCCGGATGGAAGGAACCTTAAAGCCCATCCCATTCCACCCCTCTGCCCTGGGCAGGGGCACCTTCCACCATCCCAGGCTGCACCAAGCACTGTCCACTGGCCTTGGACGCTCCCAGGGATCCAGGGGCAGCCACAGCTTCTCTGGGCACCCTGTGCCAGGGCATCCCCACCCTCACAGGGAAGGTTTTCTTCTCAATCTCATCTAAACCTGCCCTCCTTCAGCTTAACGCCTTTCCCCCATCCTGTCACTCCAGGCCCTTGTCCCCAGTCCCTCTCCAGCTCCCCTGGAGCCCCTTTAGGCCCTGGAAAGGGCTCTGAGGTCTCCCCAAAACCTTCTCTTCTCCAGGCTGAACAGCCCCAAGTCTCTCAACCTGTCTTCTTTAGTGAGGTGTAGATTCAGACACACCTTAAGAGAGCCTTCGGTCATCTTAGAGGATTTAGGATTTTCACTGTATGTCTGTGGAGCCCTTGCTTATCTTCTCCACTTTTATTAAGAAAGAAGTAAAGACAACCTGAGGGATCTGCAAAGACACAGGTCCCTTTTCATGGAAATGGCATCGCACCTTCCTGCAATGAGCAGCAACACTTGAAAATTGGGGTTGCTGTTAAAGAGTGACCCATGGCTGCCTGGTATCAAGAGAGTTAAGAGTTTTTAACTGGAGAAAAAAGCGTCTGAGAATGCACATCATCTGCTGCTTTTCAATAAGATTTAAATCTGTGTAAGATTAATAATTAGATATTGGCTTTAATATTGTTATTTACATTAAAATCTTCCACATAAACTTGCATAATAACTGAACATAATAATTGCACATAATAACTGAAGAAAAAAAGCTGTATATTCTGCTAAAAGTTCAGACTAGGATGGCAAATTATTTCAGACATACACAGTTCAAGTAGTTTCTGTGTGAGTGCAAACACTGCTGTGCCTTCAGGGATCTAATATTTACTATGTTTATGGGAATAGTTCATCCAAGAGCAGAGCAAATTGCCAATCTCTGCTTCATCTGCAAGCCGTGTTATGCCTGTCCATCCCACGGCCAGTCACTGGAATGAGTTGTCCAGTGGGAATGTTTTGGTCTGTTAAGATGCCTTCATGTGGAATTGTGTCCTTTGAGGAGAGAAGAGGCAGAGTAAACAGCAGTGACTAATAATTAGAATAACTTTTTATTATTTTATATCTTAAGGCAAACTGCCGCTGTTGGTTTGTGTCTTGAGCAAGAGCCATAGGATGTGAGGAATGGCTGTGGAAGCCTGGAGCCTCTGGCATGGATTCTTCTCTTTTCCTTTCACAAGAACTATTAGTCAGTGTCTAATAATACTATTGTTGTTTTCCTTTTTATCAATTTTGCTTCTCTCTGGAGGAGTTAATGGCAGGAAGAAAAACATTCGCTACTGTCCCCCTGTTCTAAACTTCAGAGGAGGTCAAATTAATGTATAAGTTAACATAACAGACTCTGTGATGCTGAAAAGAGCTTATAGATTTTCAACTTCTGTCTGAAAGGCCACTTAAATACATGGAGAATGCTGAAACAGGAAGAATAACTTCTGTTTCTCTACCTTCAAGGTGCCTGCAGTGTAATATCTTTGTCATCAAAGAAAGCCAGTGGGCTGAAGGAATAGAAGGAGGATATCTTGAAAATAAAAATTATTAAGCCAACTTAAGAAGTATAGAAAGTATAAAGAGTACAGAGTATAGAAGGAGGAGTTGAAAGAACTGTTTATGGTCACAGCATCAGAGACCATGAAACTCAGTTCTGTATCATACCTTTGAAAAATGGAATCTTTTATCTGTGTGATGGCCAGACCAAGCAGGACGAGAGCAGGAGCAGCCTTCACTGAGCCAGTGGATGGCAGGTGTAGCCTGGCTTAGCAGAGGAGAGGGAATGATGTGTTCACTTCAGCCACTGATAACTTCCAGTACTGCTGGAATTACCTGCTGGCCTTTCCCGTGAGTGCACCCAGGAGCTCGTGCAGGTCAGCAGGTCCAACCTGCTGCTGGGAGCAGGGCGAGGCTGGGTCCAGGACAGAACAGATGCTGTTGGTTTTGAGAGGCAGCAAGGACAGAGGCGACTTCTCTTGGCTGCCCAGATCTCGTGATTTGCTTTACCTTCTATTCCTTTATTCCCTTTCCTCCTCTTTCGTCTTCACAAGTTCTTTTCTCAGCCATTTCAAAATATGCAGCGTGCCAAGGTTTACAGCTTCCCTACTAACTCAATTTTGCAGACTTCTACCTTTATTTAATAATTACAATCTGGTTGTCCTAGCCTTTTTTCCTTGAGCATCAAAGGAAAGCTGATACTACTCATCCTCCCTTTTAATTCTGCAATTAATTTAATTCTGCCTTTGCATGTTACAGCCTGGTTAGGGGCACGACAGAGCAGTGGCCACCTGCATATACAGGATTTTCCTTTCCTTATCTCTGTCCTGAAACCCTTTGTGGTATCTCCCTCGTGGTGCCACAGGTGAGCAGTAGCCACATGCAGACCTCTGATAATTTTATATGCTTGCAAAATATCCATTTCCTTGTGGGGAATGGGGGGAACCCTAAACCTCTGGACCTGTTGCCATGTCTCACCTGGCACCATGAGTACATTCTATAGCTTTAAATGTTCCAGTCATCCTTATTTTCAATAGCTTTCTCTCACATTATATCATTAATGGATATTTTATTTACACCTCCTGGCTTGCTGTGTTATTTACAGAAGGGCTGTGTTGAAGTTGGATCTGTTATTTAATTAAAACACTGATCAAAATATTATTTCTGTGAGTCAAAAAAACACATCCACGCTCAGGAATGTGAGGTTATTTCTGCTTTTTTCAGGAACTGGAAGGAAAAGAGACAATACTGAAAATTACAGCAGCGGTTTTTTAACCTTCTAATGAAATATAAGAACAGAATGACTTTTTAAAATTGCTTTACTCTTAGTTGTCATGATGAATCTGTGCAGTTGCTGGCTGGTTTTGATCAGAGACGAAGATGGAATCCTAAACTTTGCAATTACTCATGTGGTTTACTTTTTTTAAGATCAAACACACAAGTTTATAGTTGGAAAAAAGTAGCAATGGGGAAAAAAAATTTATAACTGGTAAAGTCAGCACAAAACATGAGATGGGGAATTTGGGATTGGCAGTACATTGCATTTCTGAAACCTGTACCAGTTACTGCATTCCTTCTGTAATCAGTGGTCACAGATATCCTTACGGAAAAAAATACAGGAAAAGACAAAATACTGCTGGGAAACCTTGAGATATTAAACACAGATTTTCCTCATATATTGAAAAATATTAACAATACATTGTAAACAGCATGGGGTACGTCGTTAGGTGGGAATAAACCTAAAATTGCAATATGAGATGTGTGTCGCTGGGATCTATTTACATTTTTAAAAACTTCATTTTCAACTGTAACTGCATCCCAACTCCAGCTCTTTACTGCAGTGAACAGAATATTAATATTCATTAGTATAACTTTCTGAGGACACTAATTATCATCACAGCCTGGTGCCTCTTAGGTTTCTGTTCAATCCCACAGCATCAGTTTTAGTTCGTGGTGTGTTTTTCTCACATTATATCTAAAATGCCAGTGACCAGACAGATGGCAGTAATTTGTAAAGCCTTTCTTCAGAGCTACCTGAAATTTAAGCTTTCACATATTACCTCTATGTGTATCAGTGAAGAACTTTAGTGGAGTTTTTATTATATCATTACCTAGAGCTGTTCCCTGTGGTGGTCCAAAGCCAGGTGCCCACCCACCTTGAATAAATACAGCTTTAAACCCCTGGCCATCGTATGGAAATGTGGAAGATTTCCCCTGTCCTCCTGCCTTTCTGTCAAATAATATCACTTCTTTTTTGAGGTTCAGATGGTGACACTTCCCTGTGTATTGGGCAGTTCTGTTTCAGCTATTTGCTAACTCATGTTTTTCCAAAATACTCAGCACATCTGTGTGTCTGAAACAGCACAATGAGCTCGGCCTGGGGCTTGGTTTGTGTCCTGTGCCAGTTTTGAGCAGTTACTCTTCAATAGAACTCCGAGGTTTCCAACTTTTTCCTGAAATAATTGTGTTTTGCAGCAGTTGTTCGGTTTCTGGCATGAGCCATAAGCCTCCTGTAGGCTTTCACTGGTGTCATTGCTTCTCAGACACACTTCCATTCCTTCAAAAGGTAACTACATCCCACCAGAGCAAAGGGACAGTGCTTCTCTTAAATAAAGATTGGGCTATAATGAACCTAGAGAAAATTCTGTGGTTTAAATAATTATATCTAGAAATATATCGATTAAATATAGGAAATACTGAAAAAAATTTAAATATTGAAAAGTCTGTATTTTAAAAATATTAAATATAGAAAATAAGAGTATGTAATTATTCTAATGGTCTTCATTTTTTTGCCTTATTCATCTGGTTTCCATTTTGGTCGTGCTTGGTTGCACTTTCCATTTCCATATAAAAAAACTATTTACTTCTCTAAAAAGTGAATGCATCTTTTTTTAAGCTTCTCTTGTGCGGTGTTGCCATCTCAGACTGTATCAGAAGTGACCTGTGAAAATTCAGCTTGATTTCCCAGATAAAACTGGTGGTTTGGGATGTCAGCAGGGAGGCGGGGTTGGGTTCCTGTGACTTGCTGCTGATATCCCTGTTGTCTGGGGCCTCAGATGTTTTCCCACTGGTTTTGAATTTAAGCAGGAATTAGTAACAGGATGCCTCTCCACTGAGAGACTGTCTCAGGAAGGAGATGTAAACTGAGGACACAAATATTTTGAAGTGTTTTAGTCAAAACGAAGGATTTGTTGGCAGCTGGGATAAGAAGACGTTTTCAGGACAATAACAAAGTTTGCTTGTGGTTTCCTTTTAGATTTAAAAATTAGTTGTCTTTGCCTGTTGATTCATGTTTTTCCCATTACAAACAGTAGCACCAAATGGATTGTTTGGGTGAATTAGTGGACAATGGCAAAAATGATCTGTACAGCAGTTCTGCAGCTGCCAGTGAGAGTCTGAAGGGGAGAATGGCAGGATAGATGTGTGTATGTACAGATACCTAATTTTTAAATTTAACTTTTACTTACCACATTGGTATTTTTGATTATCACATTTCTGGAGATTTATCATTCCACAGTGCACAAAATTCAGAATTGAGTACAAGTTGAAAGCACCCCATGAAGTGATTAATTACATTTGCTTTAAGATCTGACTGACATTTGTGGCCAAACTTTGGCAACTCCAAACAAACAGGAGTTGTGTTTCTCCTGATGCTCCAGCACAGTTCCCCCTGTGTCATCTCCAGGAGGGAAATGTTAAAAACAAAAAAAAAAGACCTCTGTTTTAACAGGTTATGTTTTTCTGTGTATGGTTTATAAACATGTCTCGTTGAAGGAGAACATTGGCGTGGTTTGGGTTTTTCCCAGGATCAGACAGACTTCGCCAATTTACATTTTTATTATGATTTCTCTCTGTTCTTCACATTAAATGCTGTGTGTTCCCTTTCCTTTGGGAGCTGGAGGAATCATCAAATGGCTGGTAGAGTTATTTCTGAAACACTGAGTTTTATTTTCATGATACAAGAGGAGAAGTTTGGGGCTGGGGACAGAGATGGGCTCCCTTGTAATTCCTGTTGTGTCAACACATCCTGTGTGCTGGACAATCCCAGCTTCCCTCTTGGACTATCCCTGTGTAAATGCTTGCATAGGCTTTGATATCAATGATCTCTCTGGCTCCCTTCCAACTCAGGATATTTTATTTTGCTATGATTTATTTGCTACTTTTTCTGTATTTCATGGCCTTTCCTTCTATTACACAACGTGAATTGCCCAAGGTGGAATAAACTGATTTTGTTTCAGCAATTTGGGACGTTTTATAAGGTCCATTCACAGCAAGTACTTTGGTAACTGAATGTTATGATATTTTTGTCTCTTGGGAATTAGCAGCAAAGATCCCGTGAGTTAATAAGGATTGAACTGTTAGGCAATAATTCCGAATTCATAGGGGTATGCTAGAGATGAGAAATGTGATTTTAGAGGTCTGGGAGCTGTAGAGCTACAATTGGAATTATTTTAAGAGGTTTTAAGAGGCACAAATATGTGCATAGTCTAGACAGTGCTACTTCTGCACTGGCAGGGGCAGCTGCAAGAAATGCTAATGCAGGAGCTGAGTCCAAAACAGAGAGGGGGAGAAAATAGGAAAAGCCAAGGGTGAAGAATATGCTGGAGGCCTCAGATGTTAGTGCTCAGTGTGTTTGGGAAGAGTCATCCAGAGGCCTTTCTACAGTGGAAAAATGAATATTGAAGTAATCCAGAAGTCCATTTTAAATAACATTATGGTGCTTGCCTTTCTTCTCGAGTTTTTCCATGGGATTGTCTGTATATCCCTCATAGCTCCTGCTGTGGGGCTCAGCCTGGGTTTGGGAATGGAGCCTGAGTGTCACAGCCTCATCTTTTTATATGAGCTGGGGGAAACTCCATGTTTAAATTCCAGGAATGGAAATTTTCCTTTTGTCTCTTGCTTTAATTTCCTTTTTGTTGAACTATTTTTGCTCGAGAGGATTGAGGGCTCCTTCCTCAAACCCATCTATGGGAAAGGCTGGGAAAGGTTGGTGCTCCAGGATCCAGGCTTTATTCCACAGCTTTCTGCTGGGTTGGGACAAATCTCCTGCTTAGTACACAAGGAAAACTTTAAACCTTCACCAGGTTTGCACACAGGAATGTTAGGGTCACTTTACTTCCTTCGAGCTTTAAAAACACAAGAAAAATAAATTGATTGCTTGGGAAACTGGAGAAGGAAAAAGAGAAAGTTTTAGTATGAACGACTTTCCTTTCAACTGGATTTCTACCAGAACAAAACATATTGTTACCAATAGTTATGAAATGTTTCTACAAGGCCAGCAATTGAAATTCAAATTATGAAATGCCTCAAGTTTGCTTTGAAAGTGAATGAATTGCACTGGCAGCTGCTGGTGGTATTATCAGTGCTCTTTGTGTTGTTGCAGTACCTAAGCAATGAAACAAATATTTATCCACACGCATCACACAACATTCCTGGGCAGTGCAACTTTGGCCTTTATGAACCAAATAAGGTGGAGCAGAAGGAGATGTTTTTGCCTGGCAGCTGCTTGTGATTTCTCCTCCTGGATGCACTAAAGAATTCTCCTCGCTGCCCTAAATTCTTTTCTACTCGCCAGTACACAGATATTTGGGTCAAAATCCAATTTGTTGTGAGAGATTTGGTCAAAAGTGTAGCACAGTTTGCACATATAGAGTGCTGCAGGTTTTCAGCGTTCCTTATTTTTGCTTCTATTTTGGTTTTTTGGGGAGGCTTTGCAGCTTTCTTATGGAAGTCATTGAGTAGATCAGAGTTTGAGGATAGCTGACCAATTCTGCAAGCCTGTTATTGATCAGTGGATTGACAACTTTACACTCTAACATGTACAATAATTATAAATTGGTAAATCTCTTCTTGCAGACGTTTGTGTGTTCTCAAGAATATTTCCTGTGTCCCTCTTGTTTGTGCTAAGGATGTGTTTGGAAATGTGAAATGTCATGCTGTTGACAGCCAGATCTAAAGGACTGTGTTTGGGTATGACAATGAAAATAATTCGATGGCTTTTAAAGCTTTCAAGGGCTTTTCAGCTGGGCCCGTTCCTGCTCTTGTTGATAGCAGCAGGCACTTCAGCATTGCATGTTAATATTTGTTTTCACATAAGCAGCTGATAATTGTAAATAACCAGACAAATAAAAGCTACTGGGTGGCAGATTTCTGTGGAGTCTGTCCAAAATGTAATGCTTTGTAGAACCATTAAAAGAGGATGAATGTCTTGTGGGAAAGATTTCAGTGGATCTACAGCATATGTTTTACAGAAAATATAATAATAGAAATGAAAACTGGTATTTGGGATGTTCCAGGTGGGTCTGTGGACATACCTGTCTTTACCAGGAAAGATAAATTTGCTCACATAGAAGCAAATAACTCTTCAGACCTCTGAGAAAGATTAAAAAGCCACAGCAGTGAATGATCAACATAAGCTGAGTACCTTGTCTAAAAACCTTTTTTAATCACACTTTTAAAAAAGTAAATGTCTAACCTTGAGCTAATTTAGATGAATTAGATGTTCTTCATTGTGTCCTATGGTTTCTTTCTTAAATTAATCTGCCTACTTGGGAAAAAACTAACCCAGCGTTACAGCCAAGTCATTAACTGAATTCAGATGCTCTTATTTAGATGATGTTTAAATTGTGCTGTCTAGATGATCTTGATAATGTAAACTGTACAAAAGCAAGTTGGGCTACATTTGATAATCAACTTTTCTGTGGTATTTCAAATCCAAGTTGCTTTATGCAATTCTGGATCCTTTTATTAAGACATCAAAAATGCTTAGAGAGAATCTTGCAGCAACTTCTATACAGAAAAAATAAAAATAAAGATCTATTGGGTATCTTGCTTCTGTTGTAATGGAAGAAAACACAAAGTTGGCTTAATTTCTCTCCTAAAAATGCCTTTCCTGCAGTCTGCTTCCTTCAGATTATTGAAAAGTTGGCTCACAGTTCTTTCTTCCCGAATTGTAGATACTTCATGCTGCTCTGCAATATGACATCTTTTTTCCTTTCATAATTTTTCATCTCTGTATTGTCCTTGGCTGCTCATTTTCTCTTGCTAAATTAGGCATCTCCGCTGACTTCCACACGGTGCCGTACGTAAAGTTTATCACCAAGAAATATTTAATTATACTTAGCCTCAGAAGGGAGGGCAGGGGACTCAAAATACAATCGAATGAAAACTACTATGTCAGGAAACTTGTGGAGGAAGAATGCTGAGCTCTGCTGGTTTTCTGGGCATTTCCAGCAACATAAATGTCCAGGAGCAGTGTCAGTGCTCTCCCACAAAATCCCAGCCAGTTCCTGTGCCCTGGGCTCGGAGCTGGGCCGATCCCTGTGCCGGGGGGTGGCTCCACAGCCAGCTTAGTGTTAGCACAGTGCATCTTAAAAGCTGAATAAAATGGCAAATAAGCCCAAGAATTTTAAGCTAGAAAAATGTGAGGCTTAAAACATTCATCAACTAGTGGAGATCTTCTACCGCGACAATTTTAAAGAGAAAAACTGGAGAGAAGATTTGTCTCTTGCCCAGCAAAAAAAAAGTAAAGAAAAAGCATCTGCAACTTGTGTTCCCTGTTTATGATCTACCCCTTCCTGTTCTTCCTGAGGTTTCGTGTTCATTTAATTCTATTTTTCCTGACAAAAATAAACCTCCAGTATGTATTTTAATTTATTCCCAGTCTGCTGTAATTAAGTTGCAGATAAACACATGGTTGCCATATGACGAAGTGATATTGAAAGGAAATGAGACACAGAATTTTGTGTACTTGGGCCTTGGTAACGCTGGATTGGCTCTTCTGCAGACCTCCAGCCTAGATCCAATTAGGAAAATACAAAAATTATGGAAAATTATTGGTCACGTGAGCGTAGTGACAAACTGAATCACGTAGAATCATGGCTGAGTCAAGCAGAAAAATAAAAATGTTATGGAAATATGGAAGGAGGAAAATAAGTGGCAGTGGAAAAAGAGCGGCGGCCAAAAAAGAGAAGCTGTAATCAAGTGAAGTGAAAAGGAAAGAAAGAACAAAGCCAAGAGATTTCACTGGCAATGAGCGAAGGCCGCTGGATTTGGGGCTGCTGGTCGGTGGTTTCAGGTACTTGTGCAGAGCATTGACTGATCTACAAGAGGCAGCTGCAAGATTGAGTCTGAGCAAAGGGATCAATGACTCGAGTCACAGATCTGGGCTGATAAAAAGGGCAAGTGTGAAACCAGGTGGATGCAGAGCAGCTTTTATCCAAGTAACCAACCAGCTGTGCCTGTGCTGCAGGAGGGAACCAGGCGTGTCCTGAGCTTGGGACGGATTCTGGTAAATGTTTGTGAAGATTTCCCCTGTCCAGGGTGGCATTCAGACTGTTTTTATAGAATCCCAGGATGGCTGGGTTTGGAAGGGACCTTAAAGATCGTGTCATTCCAACCAGCCCAGGTTTCTCCAAGCCCTGTCCAACCCGGCCTTGGATGCTTCCAGGGACCCAGGGGAGCCACAGCTTCTCTGGGCACCCTGTGCCAGGGCCTCCCCACCCTCCCAGGGAGCAATTCCTTCCCAATATCCCAACTATCCCTGGTTTCTGTCAGTGGGAAGCCATTCCCTGTTGTCGTGTCACTACTTGCTGTTATCAGACTTTCTTACAGGCCCTGAAATCTGCTCCCAAAATTCTCCTTTCCTCTTCTAAAAAGTGAAACTTGCGTGCTGGTTGTGTCACTTGTGATTTTAATTTTAAAAGCAGAGGACTGAGCCTGGCTGGGCATGGGGAGTGGGCTGGGACTGCCACGGGGGCAAAACTACTTTGTCATTTTAGACAAAACCACTTTGTCCTTGTGCTCTTCTCGTCCTTGGTTCCGCCGGCGCCGGAGGTTTGGGTGATTGGCATCACAGGGATCACCAGCAGGACTGGTTTGCTTGAGGAACTTTACCTCAAGATGAGAAGATGGGAGCTGTATTTATTCTGAGACTTAATTACGAGTGGTGAAGCCTCATAAATCCGTTTTAAAAATACAGTGTTTCTGTGGGGTGTAATTTAGTTGAAGGGTGAAAGTGCATTATTATCTGTTCTTGGTTACAGTTCCTTTAGCTGCACAAAATGAGAAACTTCCACTTTCTAAATGTGCCTTTATTACTTTAGTGAAATTCATTTAAAAATTACTGGTGTTACGTCAGTGTTGGGATTTGAGGTCTTGGTGCTCCCACCGTGGGTGATTTCAGTGGGTGATAACGTGGCCTTTGCTGAGCAAACCATACAGAAAAATCACCCGAATCAGAGCCCAAATGGAGCCTTCTGGGTAGATTTAGAAATTGCTTGTCTCTGTAGAGGAGCTCTTGGTACCATAACTCTTTACATACGTCCTTCTTCCAGAACAGCAAGTTCAGAATTAGCAGTGAGAGGGAGCTGCTGTTCCAGCTGGGAGCAGTCGTGTGTTTTCTTGCTAAGTGGGACAGAAGCAAATTTCTCTGCTTTTATCTGGCATCTCCCTTGCCAATTTTGCTTTGCATTTGTAGCTACAGCTCTTTAAGCTGAACAATTTATAACATTTTCCTTAGCAGACATTTCGTGGGCAGAAAATTGCAGTGGAGCTTTAAACAGCTGCAGAATAATATAGTTTGTTGAGAAATAGCTGCTACAAGTGTATTCCCTGGGATGGCTCCGTGTGTGTGTAAAATCTGTCATGAGAGCAGGGGAAAGCTGTGCATTCCATCACCACGGTCCCTTTGTGGTTTGAGACTATTCCTGTTTGAGACAGAAGTTCCCATAAGATTCCCAGCTTGGACTCCTGAAGGAGCTGGAAAAACGATTTCCGTCTAGGAGTAATAATAGCTTGGACTGTTGGTTTTGATCATGAGCTGACATTTAAAAGTCATCTGAGGAAAGATATTTCTTGATTAAAGTCAGGTTTTGCTTAATGCAGTTGTAGCTGATCCTTCCCATCTGCTATCACGTACTTGATGGGATCTCTTTCCCTGGCCTTGGGTCCGGTTTACAAGATCCCTCAGGAGTTCCTGACTTTCCCAAGAGACCTTTCAGTGGCTCGGCTCGTGCTGGTACTCTGGTTTTATTGCTCAGCTTTTCTTTTCCTCAAGGAAAACTTGGAAAGTTGCTCAGCAGAGAAGATGAGGTGATAACGTGGTACCCACAGAGGGCTGGGAACTGGGGATCTGTCCATGCTCACCCTGTGCCTGGTTTTTCAGTCACCTGCCAGTCCCCACATTTTAACTGTGGGATTCAGACCCTGTATTTTCTATGTGGAATATAAGAGGCAGATTGTGTGACTAAGGTTGCCACTTGATCCCGGGTGTGGCAGCTTTGCTTCCTGCTCCCACTGGGTGTTGGTGGAAGGTGGGAATGGCAGCCGGGATCCTCGCACGGATCTGGGCAGGGGCTGCCTCGAGCCACCGCCAGGGCTTGGCTTATAGCAAACAGGGATGTAGGTATTTGTGGTTTGGCTTTTTGTGTGTTTTGTGGAGAGCTAAAGTATGACCTTTCCCGCTGAAAAGCTGGATTTTATCCCAAGTCCTGTGAATTTCACATAGGATCGGATTCTCACGGCATTCAGGTTGGTTGCCAGAGCCCCGGCGCTGAGGGAGGGCACAGAACGGCCCTCGCTGTGCACAGAACTCACCAGGGCTCCCTCTCCCAGCTACGGGGAAGCTTTTCCACAGAAAATCCTACACTGGGATTTCCTTGAGTTGCCTCTGGCTTCCACAGAACATAAATATCCCCCCAGCTTGTGGGGAATGTGTCAGTCACGGCAGCTGCACAGGAACTCCCGAGAAAGCCCTGGGAGCATTTCAGTGTTTTGGAAATTGTAACCCTTACCTGGTTCCTCTGATCCGTTTTCTCTGGTGAATCCCAAAAGCTTGGGTATGGGCAGATGAGGTGTGACTCAGTGTTTAGCTATGGGATACCTGGGGTCTCTTGTGAATGAGGGATGCACGAGCTGACTTCCAGGTGGAAGCTAATCCTGCATTTCCAGTACCTACAGCCTGGAGCTAAAGGATCACTCGATCCTCCCAGGCCTCTGACACCAGGCAAGGGGAGGCTCATAATGGAAATTAGACATGGGTTATTGAGGAGGAAAGCCTGGAAAATTTATTTTGTTATCAGAGCGGCCTAATTCCATAGGGAGTAAAGCTGGACGAGGATCCCTGCTCTGCTGGGTGAGGGACCTTTGATCAGCCACACTTCCAACACTGTAACTGCCCTGCTCAGTGTCCTCCCTTCTGTGTCTGTGTTCCCAGGATAGATCATGGTCGTTATCCTCACAGTAAATACAGTATTGGATACGGCGTAGAAATTAAAATGAGCAAATTCCATGTGCTTTATGTCATTTGGCATCCTGCACAGTCCCCCTTCAGTTTGTCAGAAATTCCTAAACCAGAGCAAGGTCACATCTGGTAGCAATTTTGCTCTGCCAGATGAGGCGTAATCCCATAAACCCAAACTCATTTTCTCCAGTGCTGCTCGAAGCCGAGCTCTCCTGCTCCTTTTCCATAGGACCTGCTGCTTGTCCTGGGAGCTCTGTGGAATGATTGAGGCTGGGAGACTTTTCACACTTTATAAACTGCAAGGTTTGGAACACACCTTTGTGTCCAGCACACGAGGCAGGACAAGCAGGGCACAGCCCTGGAGTCTGTGGCTCCATTCTGTTTCCTTTTCACCTCCCTGCAGGATGCTTTTCCTTGGTGTTGGGTGTCTGTATCCCCTCATTCTCTGGGTAACCTGGCACCTGCAGGATCCGTGCAGAGCCACGAGTTCTTTTATGTGCTTTTAAAATAGCTCTAAAGTTCTGGGACTTGGGTGATTCACAGGAGAATACATCAGATGGACTAACAAAGTAATGGAGCAACCATCAACCTTTGCACGTTGTAGGAACTGAAAATAATTCCCAGAAACATGGAATTTTAATAGGAGCCTGTATTTTTATGTTTGATCACGTTGCTGTTGTCCCGTATTTTGCTAACATTGGTTATTTTGGTCTCTCATTGCCTTAATTACTTTTTCAAAGCCCTGTGTGGAGCTTGGTGCCCATCTCAAACCAGAGTGAACCAGTGAGGTGTCATCACTCACAGAGGGGAGGGAGGTGACATGGTGATGTATGATAAGGTGTTATTAAATCCAGTTAACAACCTTAGTTAAAATAAAAATGTTCTCTCAAGGTTTCCTGGGTTTTATGCGAGGATCTCTAAAACAAAGAAACCAACAGGTCAGAATTTCAAAGAGTCTGTATTGTTGCTCTTAACTTAGTGCAATCCACTGTGACTGGGAGCACTGGGTAGGAACCACCTTGTCTGCTACAATTTTTATGAACCAATTGAACCTTTTTGTTCACAGGCCAAGTATCCTGACATTGTGACCCTTCCAGAAGGACTGCTGGGAGATTTCATAATTCTAAGGAACCCCAAAGTTTCTGGGTAAGCCAATAAATGTATTTGAGTATTTGCACAGGCGAGGGATTGCACAGGCAGGGCAGCAGCCTCGTGCTGCAGCTCTGAGTTCCTTCTGTGGCAGGAGGTGCAGGGATCCCAGTCAATGACACAGACTCACCGTGCAGACCAGCTTTGGATCAGGAAAGCCTTACATCCAGTAAGGAATTCGAGGACTGGAGGGAACAAAGACCAGGGAGGTGTAAAGCAGCAGCTCTGCTGGGGATGTTGTTCTGGACTCACCTCCTGCCTCACCATTCCCTTTGGATGGTGCAGTGGAAGCTGTGGGAATCATAACTGGCCTTGCACAAGCACCAACACTATTCCTGAAGTGGTAATGATGTTAAGATTTTTATTTTAATAAAACAAAGAACTGCAGGAATGTAGGCCTTGGATAGATGTGCACCTGCCATTAGACTAAAAAGGCCATGAATAGCAGGGTGGCTCTTACTCCAAACCCAGCACATCACCATTTATGCAAACACTTCTGAACCAAGTTCCCTGTTCTCAGCACTTGATCCTGAGTGTAGATAATACGTGAGGGGTAGGGCCAGGGGACACTCAGTGCTCTCCTTTGCTTCCCTCTCACTTTCACTGCGCTGTGCAAATCTGGATGTACCCAGAACCTTTCCTTGTCACTGGATTACTGGTTTTCCTTGGATTGATGTGCTCCTTGTTCCTGAATCCAGAGATGGTTCGCTGCCATTACGTGAGGTGAATTTTGTTGCAGTGCACGAGGTTGAGCCTCGTGACTGCTGCACTTTCTGCTTTGAAGGAACCTCAAAGACAGGGCCTGGTTAACCTGCACTGCCTTTCCTGTGCACCGGGTACAGGTTTGAACTGGTGATTGTCTGGAAGATCCATCTCGACGAAGAAGGGACCACTACCCCTGTCCTGGACCTGCTGCCCAAAGTACCAGAGCAAGGTAACCTCAGTCACTCCAGGGACTGTTCCTGGTTTTGGCCAGCATCTCTCTCGATCCCATGGAACTCCCAGAGCCCAAGCAGACAAACCCACCCCAATTCAGCAGCAGCTACACTTTACCTCCTGTGTAATCTCCAAGGGCTCACAAACCCTGTGTGCCTGCAGGCATCCTGCTTTACCCATCACGCTTGGGAAATAACCTGCACTGCTCTGTTTCTCCTGCAGTCCTGGAGCAGAGGATGAGGAGTGTGGAGAGCCTCCCCGGCAGCTTCCGGAGCGCGCTCAGGCTCCTCGGGATCGAGGCAGCCATCGAGAACCTGATCAAAGTGCTGGGCTCAGAACAATGAATGCCAGCAGTGCTTACACCAGGTAGCAATTTCAAAAGTAGTTTTAATTAAGATATTGTGTTACACAGTCTATAATTTTATTGAATATAAACATTAAGTTATTTTCCATTTAGAAACCATACTCATAAAACATGCTATCTGTACAATTATGGCACGTTATATATAAATTGTCATGACAGGAAAATAAATACAGCCATTTAAATACAAAAATGCCAAATAAAATAGTTACATGTACAGAGTGATTTCATTATAAATTTATCTTTCTGAATCATTAATGTACCAGAGTGGTTTATCTTCTTAACATTTTCTAGATACCTGGAAATTGTTAAAAGATCATGCACTGTCAAAATCAAGTCCATAAAAATCCATTTCATTTCACAGCTCTGTAAAAGTACAGTGATTTTAAAATGACAAGAGAACAGTAAGAGACTCCTAGAACTAAGAGTTAAACAGCTTTCTCATTAAATAAGGGTGGAAGAAGACAATTTGAAGATTTCAAAGACATACAATGCTAAAAAACCCAAAGGTAAGAGTATGAAGTAACTTTGTTCCACAATGTGAGTGTTGAGACAGCGTTAACCTAAAGCAGAGAGGCCCATGACACCTTGGGAACAGGTAAACGAGTCACCTCCTGCCCACTGCAGCACTTCCTTTGCATTTCTGACTTCCAGGAGGAAATTCTGGTAACACATTACACCAAAGCACCACATTTCACACATTCATCCCTGAAGAAACAAAACAGATCAGACCCATCTCTTGCCTCTCCCTTCACTTCCATCAGATGTGCCATGAGCCCAGCTGGGAGCTCTCAGTGTTTTCAGGAGTTCCTGCTCTGCACTAGCCCTGCACCCCAACCAAACCAATGTGACTGGAAGTCAGGTACTTCTCAGGTGGGGATAACAGTTCCTAGAACCAGGAGCCCAAACCCACCAGCTCTGGGTTCTCATGTGATAGGGAGAGCCCTCCTTTCCAAGGCCAGAGCTGCTGCAGCCCCCAGCAGCACAACTGCCTGCTCCATGGGGAAATAGCTGGAGAAACCAAGAATGAAAGCAACGGTATGTTTATAATCCCATAAATGTAATAATCCACTATTTGATCATTGAAATAGTCTCCCACTGTGTTCTGGTAGGTCAGGAAAAACCAACAGACCAGAGCCTGGTTTCTGCCAGACTCGACAGCTAAGCAACACCAGAGATTGGGGTTTGATGAATGGCAACTCTATCTTGTTAGATAAGGCAGGCTCATTTCAAGTTTGGAATCCAGTACAAAGACAAAATTCATTCCTGCTTCTCCACTGACATGGAACTGGTTTAGCTGGTGTTGTGTAACCTTTAGTTCAGTTCATCTTCAGCTCCCTCCACCTTTGATGAAAATGAAACTGTTTGCTCATGAAATGTGTGTAAAGTTACAGCATAAAAACCTGGAAGCTTCCCAGCTGTGCAGGGTCCTTCCTTCCTCCTCTTTCTAATAGCTGGAGGGTTTCTGGGTTTATGAGCAGCTCTCTCTCCCTCCAGGTTTTCTTTGGGAAGAAGGGGTTATTCCTGCTGTCAGCTGCCAGCTTATTGCACTGTTGTAGTCTCACATCTCAGGCCCTGTCCCAGAAGGGCTCCTGGCACTGGATGCCAGCACTGCCAGCTCAGCTCTCTGGCACTGGGGCAGTGCTGTCTCTGTGTTTCACATTTCTTCCTTGAGTTGTGCCAAGGTACAGGGGGTCCTATTTTTGAATTCCAGGTAAAGTGGAGCAATTCAAAGGTTACTCTGAGATCCCACTATAAATCTGTTTTTAGGAGTTAACCTACATGACCATCCAGGTAAGAGCTGGTCACTGAGGCTGGAGGAGCATCTCTGCACCATTCAGGGGCTGTAATCCCTGAGGGAGAAGGAGCTGCAGATTTTATCATCGTACCCTCAGGTCTGGACATACGCTTCAGTTCCAACTCAGGATCTTCCCCCAGGATGGCTTTACTGCAGCACCTCCCCAGCCTTCAGCTGCACACAGCACTGCTCCTGCACAAGCTCACCCTGGCACAAGACCGACCCACTGCAGCTGCAGGGAAGAAAATGGGATTCTGTCACCTTTTTTCTGCATCACTTAAAGCAAAGGAGCCTGAAAGCAGCTGCTCATGCTACGCAGTGTGTGGGGCATCAGTGTAATAGTACCAATGTTTGGCACTATCTGAAAGACCTGAAATGATCTGTAAAACTCAGAATATATTTATCTTATAGCTTAATTTAAATTAGGCAAGAGCAAGCTCTGGTTTCACCTTCAGTAGCAGCATATAAAGTATAGACAATAAAAACCAGCACGGCAGGTGAGTTAACCCCAGCTATCATGTAAAACTGAAGGCTGCTTACCTTAACCCTTTGCACTTTGTTTCAGAAGCTTTAGGTAGATACAAGGTGATCACACAACTTCTGGAGGCAGCCTGGTGTTCCTAGGCCATGCATTAGTACTTAAGTGTTCTGCAGTGCCAGGGCAGTTCCACAGATCAGCCACTGCACAGGTGTATTTTCAGTGGATAAATGCTAAAGTGTTGTATAGGTTTTGCCAGAGCATTCCCTCCTTCAGCAGGGATGAGGGAGACTCAAAGCACAGGCTCCAAGGCAATTCTCTTGTTAGTAATTAGGCTTTCTATGTTAGTGCAATACTTCAGGAAACCTTTAATTCTGTGTTCTTTCAATTCTAAGGAAGTAGACTTTTCCTATTAATTTGATCTGTCCTCTAGTTCCAAGGTATGGCACGTTACCTGTTCTGTCACATTAAATACATTCATTAAGGTTATCTAGCAAATGTGTGGCTTAGTGCTATCCCAGGTCTCTGAGAAGGCATTACCCATTAGAAATCATTTCATGAAGCAAAAACATTCACAGCTGAAAAATGCACTGAACACAACAGAAAAGAAAAGAAAAATCACCATAACTGTATTCTAATAATCTTTCACTTTTTCATGTGTTTGAATAAAAATAACCTTAAGGGAATGGTTACACTTTATGGAGAACTAATGTGCAGTCTTCATTCTCCTTGAAGAGGTTGGACATAACTGGGTCCTCTTTGGCCTGTACATTCTTCAGGTAATAGTTGACTATTTCACCATCGAGTTTGTACTGGTGGGGGATGCTTTCATAGGGCTTCAGGTCCAGGTCCAGCACAGAAACAGAGAAGGTGAATCTGGATTTGGATGTCAGTACCACAGGTCTTTGCTCAGAGCTGGAAAATAAAACCACATTGCACATCTGAGTCACTGAAACCAGTATTTTTAATTTATGTGTCCCTTTACAGAAGTGACTCTAATGTTTATCTTAGAACTTTTGTGGGAGCCCAAGAAAATAAACTGCAGCTAATGTAGCACTTAGGAAACTATGGCTCCAGCTTTACCAGTCCTGATAGGACCTTGCTGGCATCTCTTCCAGGCATTTTCCTTTCAGCTTCCACACAGCTGAAGTCAAACATTACTCTCTCTGTATTTAGTAAATCTAAGCTGTTTCTAGGTGGTGCATACAAAGCAACAGCCTTATTAACCAGCAAAAGCAGAAAAGGGACTGCAACTCCTACTTAGGGTCAAGGTAATAAAACATTTAGTAGGGGAACTGCTGTCCAAGCATGCTGAGGGATGGAGGAGTTCTGAAGTCAGCCCTTGCACAGGTCATGTCCATCACTAACACTTCACTTGAGAGCTGCAGGACGAATGCAGAAAACAGCATTCTCTAAAAATAAAAGGGCTCTGGGGAAGCAAAGGCCCCTGCAGAAGAACAGATTAGCACTGCTGACACAAGCCAAAAGGGATAATATTGTAGCAAAGCCTCCTCCCTGACAGCCAAAGCTGTCACCTCTTGATTATTGCCTTGGTTTTATTCTAACTAGGCCATTAATGGCGACTCAGCTTGAAAAATCTCTCCTAGGAGAACACCAAGGCAGAAAAATTGTACCTAGTTAAAACCATCCAGGGCTACTATGAATAGTCAATTCAAATTTTAATAAGGGAATAAATATAAAACTTTGATCCTTTTGATCAACTTAAAACTCTTCAGAAAGAAACATTGGTCATAAATGTCTTAGAACTGTACTAAAATGCTCACAGCCAAATATTTGGTCACACCACCCCCCCACACACACCCCACATGTTTTTTTAAGTGATTAAATTGCCTGAACAGCACAAACATCCCAGTTTCTGACCAACTGGAGCCATTCCAAAGCACGTACAGGCAGCTCTTACCATTCATCTTGCAGGCAGGGGGAAAGGGCAATCATGATGGAGCAGTCTTTAGCAGTCATTGCTATTCTGTACTGCTGCACCTGGACAACAGAAAATAACACACATTTTGCCTTAGACTGGTGTTTACCTGAGTAAAGCATCCTGTTCCTTACAAAAGGCAGCACTGCACTCCCTGTATTGGTATGTTGGCACTTTAAGAGCTGGAAATTTTCTCTGTAACAGAAGGTTGGCAGGAGCAGGTGCTTTTGCAGCATCCTGTATAAGAATCGTGTTTATTTCCTACAGAGCATGCTCCTACAGGCCAAACAGCACCAGTTCCTGCAAATGCTTCCTCAGTCTAGAAAGCAAATAAACAGCTTTATTTTTCTCTCAGGAACTGGTGCTACAGGCCTGTTTTTAACTGCTTCTGCTATAAAGATGCACCCTGGCACAATGAAGAACTTCAACTATGCAGACCCAGACAAGCCAGCAGTGCTGCCTCCATCCATTATCCAGCCCTTTCAGTGAGACAGAGGTTAATTAACACTGACAGACCAAAGAACCCTCAAGGAGCTGAGAAGTACCTTAGTTAATGCAAACGCCACTGTCCCGTCATCTTCCAGGGAAAGGTCCAGCAGCTTCTCGTAAAAGGCTTCATTGTAAGGTCCATCTATCTGTAATGTACTTCTAAATAAATGTTAAAAGAAGATTTACAGACAGCCAAGATGATGTACTGGTTTTCAGTGTGATCCTTCCTCAGCAGCCCAGACATTCAGATTAGAACAACCCAACACTAACACTGCTAAACATGTCCAAGTCTTAACCCACTGCCAACCAACATCACAACAGTCCCTGTTATTCTCAAATCACTCAAGATTTGCTGCTGCTTAGGATCTGGGTTGTGTGGGGTTTTATAAACATGAATCATTCTTAATCCACTGCCACCTCTGTATCACTACGAAATTTTGCGGTTTTTGCAAAAACATGGGTAAGTTTCAAAATTTGTAGCAGTCTGCAGGAGCTCCAGACACCTTACTGAAAATACATATATAAGAAATACAATATCTTGATATCTCTTTTTATATGTATATTATATTATTTTGTACATAAAAAGTACAAATTGGGGCCATAGGCATATCTGACAGGGCCCTGCTCCACACCACGTGCTCATGGGGGGTGTCCTGGCCTCCTTCCTTCCCCCTTTGAACAGCTGAGCCTCCGCTGAGAAGCTGAACCCTCCCAGGGGGGTTTGTGCCACGCAGCCCCCCCGCAGATCAAAGAACACATTTTCCAGTGCTCTGTTTCCTGTGTAACTGCACGAGCAGCAGCAGCTCCTGCGTGAAGCCAGAGTGCCCTCGTGTGAGCACAGGAGAGGAACAGCACCCCAGTGAGGGCTGCCTGGAGCAATTATCATTACACTGAGAAGCCTTATGTGAGAAAAAAACCACAGCAGCTTGCAATCATCACTGCAAAACATCATTATCCCCACAGACATTCCCAGCTCTGCAGGTACTGGGGACAGGAGAACCCACCCACTTCACTGTACCTTTCTAAAATACACAACCACCACTACTAAGAAAGAGAGAGTTTTCCTCTCTTAGCTCTGTGTGAGCTTTCCATAATCATTACTTAAAAATTCCGGCCAAAGTGACCAACATCAGCTGGAAGTTCCGTTAGAAATTCAGAATATGCAGTGCCATGAAGGAAGGTTGTACAACGTAACAGAGTGTGTGCACAGAGCCAATCCTGCCTGCAGTCCTGGGTACTCAGGACTGGAAAGAAAAGCCATCAAGCCTTACCTCTCTTCAGGAAATTCCTCCAAGTACTGTTCAACTCTATTGTACAAAGGATAGAGTCCTTCAATATCCAGCATGTCAAGCATCTGAGCCTGAAGGGTTTTATAAAGGACACAACCCCTCGGTAAACCAGAGCTTTCCAATTTATGTTTACCTAGAAGAAAATGCATTTTAGAATAAGGCAGACACAAGTCTTAGCTTCAATTTGCCATTACATGTGCTTGATTAAAAGTCAAAATACTTTTAGTGCAGTCACAGGGAGGGGAAACCTCGAAACACTTCCATTTCCAAACAGTCAAATGCAAGATGCAGGTACTGACCTGCACATTTAAACAGCTCATCTTGGACTGCACAATAAAACACCTGGTGTTCAACTCTGCAAACTACCTAAAGAAACAAACACCAAAACACACCCACATCTACTGCAATCTACTTGTGAGTCCACAAGGGAAATTTCACATCTGAGTTTGAAGCCACCACAAATTCATTTTGAACAGTATCAACTGCCGACAGAAAATAATTTAGCATTTCAGCTCTCGGGTCTTTTTTATACAATATCAAGAGATTTGTATTTGCTGTAATTTCTCTAAGACAGCTGTTTCTCCAGCACTACAACAAATCATGGGCAGTGAAAAAGGTCTTCCTCAAAAGCAGAGTAAGAAATGTGCTGTTTGTGAAATTAGGATAACTGGCAGCATCTTGAATAATTAGAGCTTTACAGAATTTATCTACTGAGGAATTAACATCATTTACAGTTTTCCAACTCTCACTTCCCATTCCTTTTCCCTCTGGTATTCAGACCTCTCTTTACCAGGAGAAGAGCAGCTGAAGAAAAGAACATGAGCTGTGCCCTGGTGAGGGCTGACAGGAGGAGCAGGGCAAGGCAAAGTACAGGTGTTGTAATAAACCAACCAAAGCAGCCCAACTTCATCGCATACAACATAAAAATTCCCCACTCATTTGGAATTCCTATGATTGTTATCAGCTCAAACTGGTATTTTCTTCCATTTTTCCTCTACCACCTCCTGAATTTATTTTTACCCCGTCATTAAATACAGTGCTGTAAGCTCTCACAACAACATCACATTATATCAAGAACAATTATCTGGCAGCTATACAGCTCAAAACTCTTTTTTTTTAAATGCCATCAGAATTCCCCTGTTTCCATTCTCATATCAGTATTAATAACCAAGAGACAAAGATCTGAATTGTTACCTCAGACAAAGCTCTGAGAAACCTGCTCTGGTGGAAGTGATCCTGCCCATGGCAGGGGGCTGGACTAGGTGGCCTGTAAAGGTCCCTTCCAACCCACACCATTCTGGGATTCCATGAGCAGGTAATTATGGACAGTTTTTATGGAATTATCCCTTACCATTTCTTACTAGCTCCTTATTAAAAGCACTTGCTTCACAGTAGCTTCTCCCTTGTGAAATGGGAACTGTCTTCATGTCGCCTGCCCTGCAGGTGTCGGTGCCACTCAGTAGCGCCATGGTTATCACGTGGATTAATTCCTTAACAATTGTCCTTGTGCAGTGGGGGCCACTGACCAGCCCGTTGGAAGGGAAAAAGAAAGGTTTTAAGTGACGAGCAAGTTCGTTCCAGTCAGAGACACAGTCCTGGTCATCCTTGCAGCCATAAATTAGTTCCCCGTTCTGCAACAAGGAGAAAAAGAAGTCCTTAGGCACAGCAGGAAGTCAAGTTATTCATACTGAGCTACTCAGAGCATCAGGTTTAATATTTTAAGCACAGAAAAGTGCTATTAGTTTAGCAATCTGCATACAGACACACACCACATTCCTAATCTCTTAGAGATTTGCCCTCTTAAGTTTAATCAGAACCTGCAGGTAACAACCTCTGAATGAGAACCAAAACCACTGTTTGTTTAAATCAAGTGCTACTTTCCCAACTTAATGAACTGAAAGGAATCAGAACAATGCAGGTGAATGATACTTGGCACATTTTCCTATCACTTCTTTCTGAATCATGTCAGGAGTGAAAAAGCACCGTGTGAAACACCCTTCTCTTACCAGCCCAGACTGGCAAAGGGAAGGCTGTGAAAGGGGACAGGAAGGGTGTGATAGCTACCTGTACTAATACAAAAATAGGGCAGTGCATAGAAGTTTAAGTAATTCAAATAGTTGATTTAATATTGGAAGTAAGTTGAAAGAATCTTGTTTCCTAGAATTAATCTGAAAATCTCCACAAATCATCAGTTCCTGCTTCATATTTTTCCTACATGAATGCCATGGAATGCCACTTTTTCCTTCCTCAGTGAGGCCTGCTGTGCCTTGGGCCTGTGTCAGTGCTCTAACAGGAATTTAAAACAAAGTATTTCCAGAAACATGCCAAGTTCTCAACTTTCTTCTTCCTGAAGCAGCACACAAAGTTTTAAAACTTTGGTCACCTTCGGAGTCCTTTTCTATTAATTGTTCCTCAGTGATCCTTTCCCACTAATGCATTCCCCAGGGAATGGTCACAGCCCCAAGGCTGTGGAAAATGCTCTCAGCCACAGGGTGGGATTGCTGGGGTGTCCTGTGCAGGGCCAGGAGTTGGACTTTGACAATCCCCATGGGTCCCTTCCAACTCAGGATATTCTGTGAGTCTTTGCTGAATCCTGGGGAATTATTATTTATCTATCCTCACCTGGAATCTAACTAAGAACTTTCCCATTTCCTTCTCTTGATGGGGTCCAAAAGTGATGGTGCTGATTAGGCAGGTTTGAAGGAAGATCTTGACTGTTTACATGCTGAAGTCAAACTGTTTATAAGCCAAGGCAAAAAAAGCAAGCAGAGATTTAACTGTTTACCTTAAATATTTTCAAGTTGTTCTGTGCCTCCTGTAATAAGCTCTTCAAAGCAAAGTGCATTCTTTGTTTATTTCTAGGGAAAACAAAATAAAGCCAAGAATGTTTTATCACAGCCTTTGGATGTGCACACCTGGTGTGAGCACATGCACTGGGCACATTACTCACGCTGAGGTCACTGCAAAGGCAAAGTGAACTTCCAATCTGAGTAAACTAAACAGCTCTTGGGTGCAATGTTACACAGCAAAAGGCAGCTCTGATTGCTGAGATAGGTGTAAAGAGAGAGGCAGCACCAGATATAATCACTGTAAAGGTCAGACAGGCCAGGATTGATCATCTATAATGAACAGTGAAAGGCAAAGCAATCCAAGAAAGAAATCTGTAACGCAGATATTTTTTTTTTTTCTGCAAAAACATAGAATCCTTACCCTGAGAAGAGATCCAACGGGCAATATTTACTTGGTCGCTTCCATTTTCCGTTGGCTACCTGTGGAAAACCCAGAGCATTGCTGTTACCCACTCTACCTGGAACAGCTGCTCTCTTATTTTAACAGCCAGGTGTGCGGCACTGACATCCTGCCTTCAAAGGTCAGGACATTTAAACCACTTTGGACACAAAATTCATGACCACCGTGGGTGTTCCTGGCCATTTTTAACTCAAGTCACTCAGACTGCATTCACAAGGGAGAAAGGTCACAGTAAATCGCAGGGAGTCACAGTCACACCATTCCAGAGTCACAGCAGACACGAGTCCGTGAACTCCGTGCCAGTTACGTGCTGTTTGTTGTAAGTCACAGAATGCACTTGGTGAGCTGATCTGGGAAGGAAGTTCCACATCAGAGTTTACCCAATCATAGTCCCCGTTCATAGTCCCCGAACACTGATATTTTATTTGTTTGCTTCTAGCTTCCCACAGAACTTGTTCCATTTCTCACCAAACAAATTAACACCCAGCGACTCAGCTGTGTTATCCTCCTACCAGCTTTAGTCATATCAGAGATTTGAGCAAGTTTCAACAGGAAAGCAAGCCTGGAACAGCAAATAAAGCACAGTACAGCCAAAGGAAAGCAGGGTGACTTAATAATTACCTTTAGATGCTGATGCATACAGTAACGACACACCTTGTGCTTTATCTCCTGTGAAACATGGCTGGAAAAAGGAATGAAGCCACACTTTGGCTAAAACAAACAAACAAAAGAAGATCGTAAATATAAATGTCTCTCTCTATAGAAATATAAAGGTACACAATAGGCAAATCTTCCCAGTTAAAGGAAAATTTTAAAAAACAATTTTAAAAATTCCAGCACCTAAATGTTGTATTACACTCTATTTTAAACAATAAAGACACACAGAACTGCTGTGGCCTACAGAGAAGCCCAGGAACGCCCGGGAATTTCCCAAGTTTCAAAAGATCAGGCATTGGAAGAAGGAGGGGGCTGGTTCCTCGTATGGGTCACAGTGAAAGCAGTGAACTCTGCCTTCCCCCACTGCTGCATTCCTTGAAAACTGCTGGGGCCAGTGTGTAGTTACAAAATGCAAACAAGCCCCTTTCCCCTGAGGCTGCTGTCCCCTGCCCACCTTGATCTCGATGCAGAGGATGGGCCGGTGCTCGGCGAAGCGGAAGGTCTGCAGCCGCGTCAGGTTGGGAAGGCACATCGCGTAACCGCTCAGCGTGTCCATGTCCTTGTCACAGCGACACTCTGGGACAGCAGGGCACAAACAGCACAAACAGGGAGATTAGCTCTGGGGTGTTTGTTCACTCTGGAGCCGTCTCGTTCGCCAGGTGGGGCGTGGGAACAAGCGTGGAAGGACAGGACACGCAGTTTATCAGCTTTAGCCAATTATGCACTTGCACAAAGTTGCCTTCCCCATTATCAACACCTGGTTTCAGTTTCCTCAAAACTGTCCCAGGCACACGGAGTGTCCCAAGAGCTGCTGTTAATGGCCAGCTCCCAGCTCATCCCAAGAAAGGTGAGGCCTGGAACAGCAAGGAAATTGATTGGCCAACAACAGGTAAAGTGACTCATTAATGTATTTATTCAAAGATGTGATCTCCTGTTTGCTTACTATGCATGACCTGCCATCCCTCAGCTGAGTCAAAAGGATCCTAAAACTGGCAGGAATATCATAAACTTAAGAGGCATTCTGCATAAAAATCCTTTGAATAACCTCTCTCCACATGCATCCTTTGGGACTGTGAGATTGTAGTTCAAAGTTAACAAGAGCACACACTCCCAGATTTTCAAGTACCTGTTACTAAACAGACACACAGAACACACGTTTCTGTTACGGTTTCCACTGCTAAGAAAAATGCCCACTCTGAAAAATGTATTACAATAGAAAAAATAAATCTCAGAAACCAAAGCTTCAGGCACCAGCCTGTGCCATACTGCTCCACCAGGATGAGCAAGAAGCCTTCTGTCTCCAGCAAAATGTTGAGGTTTGTTTTCTTTCTCTAAATTTAAGCAAAAGTACATCCTTCACACCTTCCCAGCTGAAAGCCACTTGGCAAATCAGAAAGACACACAAATCTGGAGTATTAGAGAAGCTCCTTTGCATGTTACCCAGGCTTATGTGAGGGGTAACACTGAAAAAAATTCTTTCCTAGAGGTTTAAAAAAAAATTCCTGTTAAAAATGGACAGTGAGATTCACTGTTGTGAAGCACCTGGACACTTCCTCACAACCACATTTCAATCCCCAGCAGAGCTGTGGACACACAGAGTTTAACTTTGAGAAATAAAACTAAATTCTATCATTCACTTCCACCAGAGTATCATTGATTTTCTAACTTTTATTAGATGCTATTGTCTTTCCTTGCTGGCTTCTGGAACTGTGGATCTGCTTCTCAAACAGGTGAGGAGAAATCAGCAATGGAGTGTCCTGTGCTCACTATATGTAAATTAACTCCTTTTTTTTCCTGGATCGAAGGCATCAAAGCACTGACTACAGTACTTTGATTTAACACCATATTTATCTCCAAGGAGTTTTGCTAAAGCAGAAGTTTCTGGCCATTCTCAGGAACATTTGGGAACATAAGACACTACGAGGGCCCATCTCTCTGCCCATTTTAGAGCTATCACAGACTACTTTGAATTCTAAAACACAACCCATTTTTTCCACAACAAATTTTACACTTATCATTGTCTAAATATTAAAAAAAGTTTCCTTATATTCTGAGGCATGATGTTTTTTTTTACTTTAGAACAAAGCAAAATGCTTTACAGCTTGAGGAAGCCCCATTTTAATGCCATCCCTGGCACTTACCTGGCCTCTCTGGCTGGATTTTCAAACAGAGCTGTCTTACAAAGTCTAAAGGCAGTTGAATAATTTCCTATTGGGGAAAAAAAAAAAAGAAAACATTTTAATGCAAAAATCAATATCCAGTTTGGGAGTCTTGAAATGGAACAGCAAAATTCAGTGGGTTACACAAAATACACTGAACTGTGCAGTCAGCAGCTTTTCCTTCTGACTGTGAACACCTGCACCTCTACAAAAACCAAGGACTAATTTAAATAAATGCATGAGAAAGAGCATTTTCAGTGCAAGTTTCAAGTGTGTGAAGGAACCTGCATCATTTTGTCCTTTCCACAAATGAAAAAGTCCCATGTGTCACATCCCCCCCTTCCAAGGCAGATCTGTGGAACTCAAGTTCCAGGTGAAGCTGAAACTTTCTCACTCATCTGACGTTCAGTGAACAAGATGTGGCTGCCCTGAAGAACAGAGCAAGGGAAAAGGTGACCTCTGCACAGAAACCTCAACAATTTACACGAACCAGGTTTCTCCCCTTGTTTTGCAGTTAGTCTAAAAATCTCTCTTGCACACACACCCCTCTTCCCTTATGCAGGGCAAAGAAATGACCACACTTTTCATCAGTAGCTTGAAATATCCAAACCACTGAGTACAATCCAATCGCCTCACCAGCACAGAGCAGGATCCCTGTTTGCATCCAAATGCTTCTTGTGTGTATCTTGCAAACCCTGTTAGTTCCTTCCACTGGCACTCAGTGTTCCCCCAAACACTTCAGTGTTTACAATGCATAAGCCATTTATTTTAAAAACGAATCATTTACCCCATGGTGAACGTAGTTCTCCCCAAAGAACTGCTTCATCACATGTTTTCCGAAGTCTACGATGTTTTGCAGATGGTGTAGTATTTCCTCTGGAGTCTGGAAGACAGAAATGTAGTAATTGAACTCCGAAATAATGATAACAACACTCCAGAATACACACACATCCTGGTCAGTGATTTAGCAAGTAACTTAATTGCTGAGCTTGGCGGGTCAGTGCACACTGAAGTCAAACAGACACATGAAACGTGCTAGATTTGTTTCCCTACTGCTGCCTCAGGAGCTGGGACAAACAGAAAAATGGTCAGAAAAGATGATTCGTCTTAGGTTTTGGGGGGAAAAAACAAGAGAAAGTGACAAAGGTGGATGAGGGGGAGATTGCTCGAGACCTACTCTGACCATTATTCTTAAAACAGCTCAGAGAACTCCAGTAGTCCAAAGAGGTGCCCAACAGCTGCAGTGCAGGAGAGGCTTGGAGTGTTACAAAATACATCACAGAGATTGGGAAGAGAACGGCTGCAAAGACTGAGCCACATTAAAAAGCTTGACATGAACAGGTACAGAACTTCCCATCTGTCCCAAATCCTGCCTCAGATAGTGAAAAATCTTACTCTAATGTGATATTATGTAATTTCATAAAGAAACACCAAGGTCTTCTACAAGACAAAAATGCCAAAAGTTAGAAAGGAAGCTCCCTGAGTACTGGAAGCAGGACAGGGACAAGTGCACAGTCAGACTTGGACAGACTCCTGCTCCTTGAGGAGGGAGCAAAGGAGCTTTACAGCAACGTTATCCAATTCCCAGCACTCCAGCACACTCTGCAAGGTATTTTATTGTTACAGTAGACAACCTCAAAGCTACTCTGTCCTTTTGTAACACACAAAAAAAACCACTTAAAACCTCACAATAAGATTAAGTGGATGAAAAGAAAGTGTAACACTTGGGTGCATGTTAGCAAATCAGAGAGGAAAAACAAGAGCAGGAGAAAAAAAATATAAACAGAGCAGAGTAAGAGGAAATAAAACCCTAGAGGACAACACTCAGACACTGACAAAGCCTAGAGAAAGGAGGAAATACTACATCCAGCACAAATCACAAATGACAACACAGCCCCTTTAACTTATACAGATTCTGAATGGTGAGAAGGAACATCACACCATCTCAGCAGTAACAGAAATCTCAGCTAACTCCCGTTTACAGATGGTTCTGACCTGGTTTCCTGACGTACACAGCACCCACAGGTTTGTGTTTTGTTTGGTTGGGGTTCTTTAACATATATACACAGACTCACACACTGAGAAATGAGCATTTCATAAAAATTTACTGCTGCCACTTTTACTACATGGAAAGACTCACCAGTGAAAAAGGATCAAAACGACCATAAAATTATAAATCAAGCTTAAAACATCTTTTAAGAGCAAGTATATTTGATACATCTAAATGAAACAAAAAACAAGTAACAGGCTACTTGAGCATCACCTTTTAACATCAAAAACCACTAAGATAATGGTGGTTAAGTGTTTGAAGAACCCATCATTACTGCCAGCTCATTCACCAAAACTCAAATAGGCTTTACGCAATAAAAATTTTCTTTAAATTCTTTCATGAAGAAGATCATATACTAAAACAGCAATATGCAATTAAAAGCACTCCATGAGTCCTGACACTTGACTTTCTATTCAAGCAATGCAAGCCCCGCAGTTACGTTATTGAGTATTTTTCAATTATAACAATAAGGTTACAATCCACAATAATACCACCTTTTTAACTACTGGATTATCTAATCCCAAATTCATAATTAAACACATAATTAAAAATACAAAGCAGCGTCCAGACTTCTTCAGCTTTCCCAAAGGAGTTAAGCAGAAGAGACTGTTATTTGTTCACATTTGAATTTCAGCATGTGTATTACTAGAAAATATTTTGCTTGAACTGCTTCCTTCAGCGTTGTTTACCTTGGATGACCTGTGATGTCATGCACAGACACACAACACTTCAGAGCCTAACTTGTTTTGCTTAAGTCAGGAATACAGATTACTCCTAACAAAAAAAAACATTTTCCCTGTCATTGTTGCTATGTGCAAGTTCATCCCAAAACTCTGATTCCCCAGGATTTGTTTACTGATCTGATGATAAAATATTTATTCTGTTCTGCTCCAAGAGCAAAAAAAAATCAATCACCAGAATAAGTAAATATATTCAAATTACAAAACTTTCTATTTAGAGGGAATTGCATATCAGAAAGTCCACACACTCCCAACGCAAGGCAAATGCAGAACACTGGAGCCAGCTCTCCTCAAAATGCAACACTGGAAACGTGTTTGCCCAGCCTCAAAGCTGTGGTGGGTAACTGAAAAGTCACTTCCTTGCTTCCTTTGTGACTTTCTCATACTTCGTCAATTTTTAAAAAACAATTACTATGCAACAATCTCTTTGAACTTAAAATAAAAAAAAAATTAAAAAGGAAAAAGGGCAGGTACTCAGCGTTCTGTTTCCCTAAATAAACTGCAACAGGCTGACTTTTTACGTAAAGTTGTGGTCTAGTCCTCTGCTGCTATACTAAAAATTGAGATAAGCACTGTTTCCTTCCTTGTGATGCACTGGACTCTTCACTGTTCTTGTTAACACTAAACATTATTATCTTGGGCTACTACACAAGCACAAGATATATTTCTGAAATCCTGCCAATATGAGCAGCTCAAAAATCGACTTGAATCATACTTTAGTTTTACCAGACCTTTTTTCAAGTGAAATAGTAGCAGAAAGCCATCAAATAACTCATACATATGCTGTGTCCACTAGTTTTGCCTTCCTCTACTTTAGCAACTTCTCCCTTGTCCCTTGTTAAACTGAATGCTTTTCACAATAATCTTTCTGATTTAAAGTAACAAAATGCCCTTTCTAGATGTTTACTTGGCATTCATCCTTGTTTCTTTTTTCCTAAAATTAAGCACACGCATGCACCAGTTCTCAGTAGAGCCACAATGCTTTTTGTATTTCCCTCACCAGAACAACCTGCCACTGTGCCTCACAAAGCTGTGGTTCAGGAGCTGCTGTAACTCAAGCCATTCCCTTTATCTCTCAGGTAACACACTCTAAAGATTCCTCTCAAGGTTGAGGAAATGAAAGAATTTGAACCTTGTGCTCTCTTTTCTTATTTTTTTTCCTTGGAACACTCTGTTTATGCTCCACCTTTGGTTTTTGATCATTTTTTATCCCTGTTAAAAGAAATCTAAAGTAACTCACTTCAGCTCCTTCTCAAGCAGAAAAACCATTGTACCATCAAAGAAACTAGGAGATTGTGTCCTGCCACGTTTTTGTAACAGACACTAAAACTACTCACTGACAAAGAAGATTCTGTGAACATTTCACATGTTTGTTCAGATTCCATGGCTTTTTAGCTACTGAACAGGTGGTCAGCAGCAGACCTTGACCATGACCCCAAGTCCTGTGCTGCTCCTGTTCTGTCCCACCTGGTTACAGCCAGTAAAACTCCTTTCTTCCTCAGCACTGCTATGCTCCCATACGTGGATCTGGCACATTAACACAGTGCCCCAGCTGCCTTTACAGAAAGCTCTGCCCTCTGACACATGGCAGCCTCACACCCTGCCCCACACAGAGCTCTTGGTATCAGCCCTCACATCATCCCAGTTACATAAGACAACCTCAAATTTCCTCCTGTGGCCAAACCCCCTGAAACACAGGCACATTTCAAAACATCCCCTTGTTCTTACTCCTGCCAGTCTCAGCTCTTTCACGGGTTTCTTGTTTCTCCTCACACTGGCTATCAGTTTACCCAAGGGCATTCAGCAACAGTACACGTTTAAATCTTACCTTATTCTGGTTGGGGGGGGACTTCAGAAACCGCAGCACCACACAGCGCTGGAGGAAAATAAGAAAGAATAGGGTTTCATTAGCATTTATGAACAGCACAATTGTCTGATTTCCCAATCTACCTCTCTGAAAAATTAAGAAAAAAAAAACAGAAAAGCACATTTTAGATGGTTATTTCACTCGACTTGAAATCGAATACGCCAGCTGAAATCAAACACAGCAATGTCTGCTGCCAGCTCTGGCATCAGTTTAACGAGGCGGCCACTCTGCATTCCCAGTCACCGAGTGCACCAGGGAAATGCTCCCTCAGCTTATGGCACTGCTCTGAAAAACTGGGGAGGCACAAACACCACCACCTCCCTGGCATTTGTGAATCAAAGGTCCTCAAAAGGGAAAAGAGACACAAGGCCCACTCCAATATCAGCACAGCACTACAAATTATCAAGGAGACACCAACTACCACCAGCAGCTACACAGCTGTACTTAATACTAAACTAAACTCTGCTACTTACAAACTTCCACAAAGTAAATACATAAAACAGGAACAAATATAGCAGGCTTCCAAATATCTTACCTTAAAACCATAGAAAAATTCACTTATTTTTGTAATTTTTACAATTTTTTATCAGTTTTGTAACAATTCAAAAACCTCGAGACTTCACATATTAAAATCAAAGTCTGACAAGGTGTTAAAGAACCTGCAGCCTTAAAAGGCAAACACAGTCCTGCCTCTGGTCTGCCTAAAAATCTGATCCTCGAGATATTTACTCCCACTGATGTAGTTCAGCCCATTTGGGTACAATGGAGACACAAACAACTGGGCACCACAGAAGGTAGAGACGAGCAGCTGTTTTCCAGAGTTATCCCCTAGCCAGTCTGTGTCCATTTGGGCCTTTCCAAAACACACCAAAAAGGACTACATTCCATGTAAAGCACTACCACAGAAGTACACTTGGATTCTCTCACAAAGACATTGCAGACAAAATGTCCCAGCTGCACTTCAGGTTTATGGAATCCAAGCTTCTTCCCTACCAAATTATTTGCCATTAAAAAACTTCACATAGCATGACAGCACCAGATCTATTCCATATTTCAGAGCTGAAAGCTGCCTCTGCACAGGCTGAGGGAGAGAGCTGCAGATTATCTTTATTTGCTAACATGGAGAGAAAGAGGAAACAAGCAAAACTGATGCCAACGTGCCATCCAAAACAATAACAAAACTAGGTCCAGGTTCAGACATCCCACAGTAACCCAGACACGACCCCTTCCAGACCTAAAAACTCTCACGCCACCATAAATCTCGTTGTTCACCCACATCTGGAAAACACTCTCACATAAAAGGATACTTTGCTGTTGATTTGACTTCTCCTGTAAGATGAGTGTCCCACCAGCAAACGAGGTACCACCAGAGTGGTAATTACAGTCACCGGGATCTCACAGACTCCTGGTGACACTTCCTCTCTCTCTCACTATGCCCTACACATGGATAACAGCCCAGGCCTGATGAGCCTGTAGCTGTGTGTGCAGTGTGTTATTCTTACAGTGTTTCAACCATTTGGACCTCCTGCTTTAATTATTCATAAGCACGTGGATCAGTGATGGAGTGATCTGATTATCACTTCTAATCCATTCAGAAACATGATTCTGTAACCTTGCAAGGCTGGTGTAGATATTTATCTTTCAATCAGTTCCCAGCCAAGATTCCAACCACTGCTCTGGAAAACCTGATTTGCTCTCACAGGACTCAGGACAGAATTTGTTCATCACCAAATCATTTCTGATTTGGCAAAATGACCAAAATTATATATGGCAAAACAAGAACATGTTGCTGGTCTAAAGATGTCAAAAGGAAACACAGCACTGTTCAAACAAAACTTCACAGATGCACTTAAACCAGCCAGCCCACTACATTTTAGTAAGACTATTAGATGATTAGAGGAAATAAAAAAAATAATTGAAAAAACACCAACAAACAAACAAAACCCCACCCCAAAACCAAACCTCAAAAAAAACTTCAAAACACTTCTTTCCTATTTTGGGGCAAGTTTTCAGCTAGATCCATCCCTTTGTGCATTTCAATACCAGTTCCACAGCACCAAGGTTAACCCATCAGATGTCACAGATGCCAGCTGCTTCAGAAGTATCACCACCAAAAATACTGGCCCACTTATTTCATGCTATTGCATTTCTGATTCACTTGGCTGATTCTTTACTTGGAAAAATTGTGGGTGGTTGTTGCCATGAGGTTTTTTGCCAGTTATCTTAAAATGCCTTCAATTTTTTTATATTTACAGATTGAACACCAAGGATGTACCATACTTATCTGCATGCACGAGAATGGCCCAAATCCCAAAGAGAACAGAACTCTGAAGAGGCTGTCACTACTCCTCAGCACTTTGAGAATCACATCAACTAGATCCTAATGCTCCCTAAATTTCCTTCTCCACAAGCAGTGGAAGGGCCTACAGAGGTGCCTAACACCACTTCCATCAGGGCACTGTCACCATCAGAGTATTTAGTTAGCTGGGTAACAGTCCCAGAGAGATAAAAAAAGATGAAAAAAGCAGGCTGCAAGCAGAAGGGAAAAAAAGAACACACAGATGTAGGCAAGTGTAACACATAAAACATTAAAAGGCTTCATATCTTTTGAAGCAAGATAAGTTTAAAAAATAATGAATTCAAAGGAAGAATTCTCTACAATTTTTTTAATCCCTGCATATGTTCAGTCTCCATTTAGTGACAAAAGACTAAAAATAACCAACCCATCAGAACATCATGACTGCTCTTACTCTCAAATAAGGAATTTAAGGACGACTCTCACATGAGGGCAGAGCAGCTTGATAGCAGATAACAAACAATGTTCTTAGTGGCTCCAGGACCATACTAGGGCTACAACAACAACCATTTCCAATTGTTATGGAAAACTGAAAACAAACACTAGCAACAAGGATACCAAAACCTGCGTCTCTGAAAACACACCCACAAGGGCTGGGCCGGAGATGATGTAACCAGTACGGAGCACCTCGATCCCAAGCCACAGCGTTGGAGTCTGCAGCCTGCAGTTTACAGCCCCACCAAGAAAGGCAAACACTTCTTTAGCACCCCATCACCAAACAATTGTTTGGGTTAGAGCAGAACAAAGTTAAGGATTGCCAACAAGGAGAGAAGGAGCTGTGAAAATTCTCGAAGTCGGCGGCATCACAGAACCAGCGGGATGTGTACACACACAGCTCTTGTCCTCGTGTGTCCTGGGAAAAAACAGTGTCCTGGCCTTAGTCCCCAAAAGCTTACCTGTAAGAATTTTTATTCTCCGGAGCAGTTACTACAGCTATTATATTAATCTTACTCAATAAAATCCAAAAAACAAAGTAATCCTTGGTAGCTCGGCCAAAATATGACTGGCATCAATCCAGGTACTTTGGATCAGGCAGTAGCATTATGAAACCAAGATAAAAGCTTACATTTGTTTCGTTACAGCTTGGTGTTTGATACTGACCTTATTCTATGACCTCACTGTCATAAAATGCAGGCTTCCTGAACTGGAGAGTTTTTAGAAGTTAAACACAACTGGGGCAAATCTATAACCTTAATTTTCCCCTTCAGGGAACAACCTCGTTTGCATCACAGATTTTTTCAGGTCTCTTGCTACATTAGTAACAAAAATCTAGATAAGAGTTGGTGGCAGTGAAAGAAATAGGAAAATTTATATTAAAATTAGCTCAACTGCTGGTAAAATTGCTTAGATATACAGAAAGATGTGTATTTTCCCTCTGCTCACGCAGGTTTAAAGTAAGTTTTGTACAAAAATACAAAGAATTAGCCTATCTAAACACAAAGCCTGGGAAACATCAGCTTCTCCTTTTCTAAATAAGCAGGTTCACATCATTTGTTATTACTCTATTATTATTCTAAGCAGCACAGATTAACTGCTTTTGTCTGGAGGCAAAGCACTACTCTGACATCTCCTTCCGCAACTGGCAGAGATTCTCATCTCGTTGATTCCCAGCTTGTGGGAAGTTCACGTATGCAAGATCTACTGGTAGAAAACAAGACACTGAGAAGCAACTTTTTAAGTCCCAAAAGGAACTCCACTCCTCTTCCCACAGCCACATCTCCCTCACTCCACACAACCTCATGAAGTCCAGCATCTAAAAACTCACCAGTATTTCTGCGAGCACTATCTGCAATTTTACATCACAAAGTTGCCTACCTGTTGCTTAAAAAGGCATACAAAATACAAACAGAGTAAGAAAGCCCATCTTTCTTTTAAAGTTGTTCATATAAAAGTCACACATTTCAAATCATAAGCATGGGGGGGAAACCCTGTTCAAGACTGGTAACAAATCTTCTCTACAATTTTTACTCTATTTTTTGCAACTAATTTCACACACCACCACCAACCACTGCCAAAGGAGATGAAGATACAAAATCAAATACTTTTAGAGAAAATAGTGTCTGTAAAGGCCCTGAATTTCTTTGTTACAGTAAGAACTGGTTATTTAATTCACTGTGTTTTGCTGACCCTGAGGAGCTACCAAGAGCTTCTCAAACCCAGCTCTAAGGATGCCAGACCTACCACCGTGGTTATTCAGTGCTACCCAATCGTTGTGGATTTACGGCAACGTACAGCAATGACACCTACAGAAAGTACATTCTATCTGATTTTCAGTCCAAGGGAGGGAGACAAACTGAACACAGTGATATGCCAATAGTGATTATTGACAGTTCCAAGGGTACTCAACATGAACTATGGAATTGTTTAGCTGAAATTAAGCTATTCCTGCAGTAGCACACTGCAGCTGCATGCAGTATATGTCAACTAAAAAAATTATTTTTACTTTTTTTATTGCAAATCCACATCTCACAGCCCCTTCAATTCCAATTCTAGTTTGAGGGATTTGAACAGAAAACAATGGTTTTCTATTCAGAAAATGCAGTTTCTGGGAAGGAGAAAAATGGACAAAGAAGTGTTATCTTCAACTCTCAGAGAAGACAGCGACAGAGAGCGTTCCTTCTTCTGAAAACTGATAGGACTCAGTGAAAACACACCCACCACACTGCCCAGGCACTTCAGCCAAAGCTTACCTCCATGATACTCAACACAAGACATTTTTAAAGGTCTCCTCATCCAGGGTCAGTGTGCTGTGCAATGTGGAGGGATGTGAGAGATGGAGACAAACTAAGCGCTAGAAAATTTTGCAGCTTTTGAATGAAATACACCTGGATAACATCATACACAATTGTTTTCCCACCCAGTTTTGTTCTGCATAAGGTGGATAAGATCACACAAAACAAAGTGAGGAAAGCTACATTTCCTGCCAGTATGGAGGAAGTTTAGCAATTGCTCACACATAGTGCAAAGAAGCATTCAGAAATCAGAACAATACTCTTTTATTTAGCATAGGAGTCCTTGAAGAACAATGGTTTTATTTCTTAACATGAATAAAAGGATTTCTGGCGTGGCATCTGGCTTGACACCATTCAATATGGCAAACCATTATGTGAAAGCAAATCCCCCATGATACTTGTTTTCTTTAGCACAGAGCTCACAGAGTCACATCAGACTTCAGGTGCTCATTCCAAATACTTTTTTTTTCTGCTTGGTTATGATCTTGATTCCCATGAGAGTTAAGCACTACCTAAGGTTTCACTTTATAGCTAAGCTTCTATAACCTTGCAATACACAGATGGTACCAATTCCAAGAGAATTTAACGACTGCACTCTGCAAGAGTGAGAAGGAAATGTCTGCCCTTCAGCCAAACCAGCTAATCAGAGTACCTGAAATGATATCAAGTGATACACCCACTGGTACGAGGTGGAAACACATACCAGAGAGAGAACAGGATGAATAAACCCATTGAAGCCTGGCCCTCAGTGTGCATTAGCACTGCCTGGGCAGCACAGCACATGGCCCTGACATCCTCACTGTGAAACACAAGGGAAAAATGGTCCTTAACATTGAAAAGCATATCAAATACCTCATCTAGCTGTCAAACAGGTGAGTTGGACCAATCAGAACATAAAAGCCCTCCTAAGTTTCCTCCCTTTAAGCTGCCCTAAAGCCCCCTCTATCAGCAACACACACGTTCCAGCACTAAGCTGCCAAGTCATCTGATGTTACGTTGGGGAAACCAGGCATTCCAGGAAATTATTAATGGGGGTGGAGGAAATAAAGAGTCAAAACAGTAAGAGGGATTAGAATGAAGTTAAATAATGAAATAGACAGTTAGAACAAGTGAATAATTCTCAGCATCCAGAAGGCACCTAAGCAAGCCTTGTGCTCACGTAGAGTCCAGTGACTGTTCCTTCCTGAGCAAAAGCAGGTCAGGGAGGGCAGTTCAAGGAGGTCACAACGCCTCCTTGACACTTCATTCCATGTCACAGACAAGTACACTGAGGCAAAAGGAACAGCCACTGAAAAGCTGGGAGGGAGGAAGAACCAAAAGAGTGAATCAAGTAGGCTCTTAGACTGAGCACTCCTACACAGCTTTGGGTCAGCCAGGCTGCTTTACCCACAGCAACCAACCCACGGCCGCTGTCAGCTGAGGGCAGATACAGGAGCAGCACAGAAACTCCACCACTGCATTACAGGCACTTGTAACAGACACAAAAGAAATCTTTTTAAGACAACAACTTGATCTCAACTGCAAAAGGAACTCAGTCAAGTTTGAGCCAGCACTGCACCCAACCAGAAAAAAAAACCAGGATAATTTTTAATCAAGGCTAATGACCTCCTGAGCTTGACTGCAAAACTGGGATTTCCACTTCATGGAAGATACTGAACTGCTCTGCAGTCAGAGCATTCTTTCAGTGCAGAAATCTGGTAAACACAAGAAAATTTTAAATTTAACTACTGGTACAATATGGAATTGAAATCCTGATACAGAATTAAAATTCCTTGATGTTGACTCAACCTAATAACGTGGGGGAAGTGTGTGTCAATAAAAAGCTTCACAGCTAATTCACAGAACTGGAAGTACTTCCAACTTTTAATTCTTTGTTTATAGGAAAAGCTTTGTAGATTGTACTCAAGTAGAGTTTGTTCAATTAGTTATGGCATCAACAGTCACAGTTGTACCTGTTTAGCCAAAGAACTAAATAGAAACAAATACGAAACTGTCTTTTTTTTTCAGCCACTGACCACAGATGTGTATCTAAGCATCAATTAGCCAAGCTCAGTGCAAGGAATCATAGTTTAATACAGGTGTCACAAAGGTTCCCAAATTCCAACTCAAACTGGTGATTGCCCTCTGTTCCTAAAAACTTCATTGTTCACAGCAAGACAGGCATCTCTTCCTTTCTTTCTCACTGATGACACACCCTGATCACATACTTGGCTTTTTCAACTGGTTTTCATAGCTGCTTCAGTCAATTTGGGCAGAAGCTCCTCTACTTGTTTACACTAAGTAAATAAAATTAAAAAATCAGAAGCAATGACAACTAAGAAAGAACGACTATTACCTTTAGTCATCAAGCTGTCTCCCTGTCCTTTTGTCTAAGTAGGCCAAAGGTGTGCAGGTGTGGAGGTTTAGCTAAATAATGTTTAGAGTTAGACACTGCTGAGATATGCACACACCCCAAAAAAACAGTGCTGGAGAAGCCAGGTCAAAGAAATGCCCTATGAAATTAAAAACAAAACACCACACACACACAAAAAAGAAAACAAACAGAAAAGGCAGAAAATTCTACAGAACCAGATGCAAAACTCCTCCCTACATTCCATGATTCCCAAACCCATCAGAAGCAGGAATTAGCACAGGTTTGGAATGTAAAGACAAGAATCTCATCGAGGAGACAAAAATGTTGAAGTTCAAGTCTTACCAAAACTATGCCTTTCCATTAGTCAAAATAAAATTCAACAAATACAAGTTGCATTTTACCTTTTCTGGTAGTGTCTTTTTGTAAAAGAACCAAGAGACCAGAATGTGGCCACATTTTAAATCAGAGCAATATTCAGAGAAGGCCATTATTAATAAACTATTGTATTTATAACCACAAGAACAGCAAAATTTCCGTAAATGAAGATTCTTTAATACAGGAATCGGCAGCCTGTTCTATATTTCCATGAAATCAAGACATTCATAGATAATAATGAAAAAAACCAATCAGAACACAACTGAACAGAAAACAGAACACAAATGAAAAAAATTTGCTTTATAGTCAGGGATCTGGAATTTCTCAGGAACAACTTGGAATTTTGGAGGACGTCAGTACTTACACAAATTTCAATAGCACAAAACAGATTCAGGCAACTCCACACAGAAAAACAATGGAAGAAGAAACAAGACACACAAGTTTTTGGACTTGTACAAAATGACATCATCAGAAGAAGCACCTTAAGAAGATTCTCTCAACGAGACAGCAATTAATGATCAGCATCATCTCTTTATGCCAAACAAGACCAGAGGAAAGCTGCAGATAACTAAGTCGTTCCAACGATAAGCTTTCTACTCTGTCAGCAACACCCTTCTGTCTAAACATACAATCCTGTCCTCCCTTCAAGTAAGTTTATTGCAACAAAACTGAATTTGTCATTATTCTTTTAAACAAAACAACCAACCAGCCACAGGAAAACTATTTCATTATGCAAAGGCACTATGAGGAACAATTATCTACCTTGATTTGACACAAAATAGAGTTATTTTATTTCAAAATCCCAAACCAAACCCCTCTCCTCCCTATGCAGAAAGTGTCTTCCTGCACACGCTTTGCAGCCATCGTAATGCAGGTGCCAGCAGAAGCAGCTACAGACACAGTGAAATCAGAGACTGCTGCTAAAACATGAGATACCCCTCTCTGCCAGCACCTCTGCTCGCTGCAGCCCCCTGGGCAGGCAGCACGAGGATTGGGAAGGGTGCCTGCTAAAGCAACACTGGGACGTTCTCCATCTTCACCGCAGAATCTTGAAGGGAAAGTAAATACCACGGAGAAGAGACAGATATTATTCATTTACTACAGGCACCAACTTCGAGAATCTTCTGCGAGCTTGATTACCTGGCTTGACTCCCTCATCCAGACTCCTTAGCTATGCTTCTTACCTTCTCCATCTCCCCTCCTTCCCCTTTTCCTATTTGTAAGCTCACAGATGCTCTGGAGATGGTTTGTGCATTTACTAATTAAGTCCTGTACCAAAACCCAGGGATATCTGCTGGAGCTGCAAACATTCCAAGACATGAAGTAGATGATCACTAACAATCCAGACATCTGAAGCCATAAACCACAACCTTTTCCAAGCACGTGCCAAGGTTGTTCTAGACCATCTCACTGAACAAAAAACAAGCTGAGGAAAAAAGTCTCTCATTTTCCACCTCCCCACAGTCACCCCAAAACACAAGTTTAATGTTCAAATGTATTTTAAAATCAGGCTTTTGGATACCAAAATATCCCAACACGTAAGAAGTAAAACAGAGGCCAGGAGGAATGTACATGCTTCATCTCGTAAAGCAACTACTGCAGACTGCAAGCACATGTTTCAACAGTAGAAGGAAATCCAAGTTATTATTCCTAGAGTTGCTTACACTGCTTTCTACAAACATCTACTGAAGCCTTTTGAAATGAAGTGTTAAGTGTCCCATAAGAGCAAACAACTGATTAAAGTGCAGAACTCCAAAGGAGGATTTCCAGCTCACTTCTGAAAAACTAAGGATCCACACTGCAGAAAGACACAACAGCTTACCAGGAGATAACTGCTCTGCAGCAGCTCCTCATGAGTAAGGAGGAAGAGGGAAAGCACTGCTGAGCTCTCTTTTTAAATCTGAAGCCAAATTTGAAGCAGAAGGAGCGACTCACCACTAAAAACTCCGGGAAAAAGAAACCTCCTTTCTAAACCTCCTGGTTGGCTGATGGTGCTTGGTTGGGGGTTTGTGGAACCCTATCTGTATCTGTGCTGCAGCACAAATGTCTCACCAACACCTCAGAGTTACCAGCTGTATTTCACACGACAGTCATGAGGTAGAAGAGTTGTCTGTTCATTCTAGCACTTCAGCAGACTGCAAGACTACACAAAGGCCTTCCGACCACAATTCAGTTTTCAATTTGGATTAATTCATTCACAGCTGCAATAAAAGCCAAAAGGAAAAGCTTGATCACCAGAGAAATTTGTACCATAGTTCTGTACATCTTCTGGAACTTTAGATTCACCAGAACCAAAACTTTAAAAATCCATCAATGCAGAAATTTGAGTGTTGATCAAGCAAGCAAGCACAGAGCTTCAGTGATAACAATGGGAACTGGAAACGCTCACTAGGCATTCCATCTTTATTCACCGGATCACTGTCTAAATGCTGCCAAACTAATTAAAGTAACTCTGTAAAGCTACCACTGTAAGAAGAGACGTGTTGAGTAACCCATGCCGAGCCTCAGGATCTTATCCTTGGCTGGAGGGATAAGGAACAGAGATGCACTTGCAGTGATTTCAGCACACAGCGAGACTCCCGTCACTGTTACGTCCTGCAGGATGAATAACCAGCAAGAGGAAAAAGCACAGCAAGCACTGACAGCACGTTCATGGAAACAACAGAGCACGTTCCATAGGATGCCAGCATCCCACTGCCAGACAAACCTTTGTCTGCACACACTGGAAAAGCGGCTGCGTGTCGCCTGCGTCCAGGGCTTATCAGCTCCCTGCCAGCAGCGCTGTTTGTTGGGCATGTGACTTTTCCATGACCAACTTTTTAATTTGGTACTGTACTGGATTAACAATGCGTTACATTCATGTCTTAAAGGGCAACCTACAGGGAACGGAGCAACCCCAGGAAACAAGCAGAGCCTCAAACACAGGAGAGCACCCTGTGATGACATGGGCCTTACTGCCCTTACTGTCCATCCCCAAGCCAGCCACAGCCCTCACAGGCAGGAACAGGAGTGTCCAGCCAGGCTGCCCAGCCCAGCCCACACACCCTGAGTGCAGGACACACAACCTTGCACAGGGCTGTTATCAGCGCTCCAAGGAGCCGTGCAGAGAGCACGAGTTCAAACACAACGCCCTGGACCTCGCTTCGTGAAAGGCAAAGCAGCTCATGCCCTCTTCTCCGGAAGGACAGGGATTCACTTTTTTGTCGCAGTTTTGTTTTTTAAACCTCTCAGGTTTTCCAAAAGCAAGGAAGAAAGGCTTATACTTGGAGAGGTAGGGACCAGCTTCCTCTCCACATTCCAAGACACCACCACACATCAGAACATGGAAACAACAAGCACATGCACTGTTCCAGCCTGGCCTCTCACTCGTAACTGAGCATCTATTCATGTCTCTCCTGCCACCACCAAATCCCCATCCCTTCCTCTGGCACTGACACACAAAAAACATGAAGTGGGAAGCTACAGGATGAAGCAAGGACAGTCAGAATGTCTTAGTTGTGCTGCTGATCCGTTCACACAAACCTGAGAATAGCTTAACACCAGATCACGAGAACGATGATTAATGGTGCAAGTATGCCCTGTTCGTAAGAGGCACAAAGTTACAATTAACATCTAAATAGTATTTTATAGGCTTCAAGTTTACCAGACTTTGTCATCAGTAGACACAAAGATCCAAAATATAAGCTTTACTGTTTCAAAGCTGTCTATAAAGGAAAAATTGTATCTATTTCACTTTCATTCTGTCTTAAAAGTTTTAACATCTCGTTAAAAAGAGAACTGGCACACTCAGCAGCTATTCTGAATCACTGGCTGACTTCCTCACTTTCCACATCTTTAAAGATAATCACAATTACATCACTAATAATCCATTATTTATCTTCATTCCCATCATCCAGTGACTGAGTAGTTTCTACACTGCCTTTTTCAAAGCTAAAATGTGACAGGAAACAAAATCATACATGTTCTTCTTCTACCAAAAATAGCTTTTAAATAGTAATTGATATAAAGAAAAAGAGGAAAAAAAGCCAGAGCCACAGAATGCCCCTCCTAAAGTTTGGAGAGCACCTTAAGATTTCTAGCATTTTCTCAGACTTGGTATTTGTTAACATTTTACATCTAATTCATACTTATAATGCAGAAAACAGACATTAAAAGAATCCAATATTTTCAATCATTCATTTAGACATCATTTTTAAAAATTATTCTCAAGATTCAACTCTTATTATACATCTTTTTCTACAAAAAGCCTGCATTTCATCATTCTGGCTTTACTGAGTTTTGATCTATGAATCATCAAGAACATTCTGTGGCAAATCCATACCAGCTTTTAAACTGAAATACAAATGCATTTTTAAAGCACAAAAACAGTCACAGGCACTTTTTAGAAAAGGAATAAATTCATTCAAGGGGCACAGGTCCCAGTATGTTAAGTAAAAAATATACATGCAAGGGGGGCATGAATACACTGTCAGCATAAACTGACAGAGTCTGCTCGATTGGATTCATCTTTGTTTAATCATTACTGCTTCAAGTGCTGAATCTATTTTACTAAATTTTTTAATAAAACACACCTCCATCCCCCCATGCCTCCTCCAACCCCCCCCCAAAA
>VZTF01003840.1:149984-171510 GCA_013397755.1 Cnemophilus loriae
CGCCGCCTCACGCCGCCACCATCGCGGCTGCGCCGCCCGCCCTCAGCCGCGGGAAGTCCCGCCCGCCGCGGGCGTCATCTTGGAGCCGGGCAGCGCCGCCGCCGCCGCCATGGCGGGGCCGGGCAGGGAGAAAGAGCGGGAGGGGAAGCCTTATGAGGAGCAGCTGAGGGCACTTGGTTTAGGTCAGCCTGGAGAAAAGGAGACTGAAGGGAGAGCTCGTCTTTATCACGAACCCACCCAGAGTGGGGTCGGGCGCTGAACAGGCTCCCCACGGTTGGGTCACGGCACCAGGGCTGACAGAGCTCAAGGAGAGTGTGGACAATGCTCTCAGGGACAGGGTGGGATTTTGGGGTGTCCAGGAGTTGGACTGTGATCCCGATGGGTCCCTTCCANGGGGCGGGGGGGCGGGGCGGCCGCTCCCCCCGGGCCGCCCCCCTCACGCGGGCCCGGGTTGGGGCTCTCCCGTACCTGGCAGTGTGAGACGACGAGGCTCTGGTTGCCTTCCCCGTGGTACTTCCATTCATTCTCATCCATCTTCTCCACTTCCATGCCCGGCCCGGGCCGCGCGGAGGGCAGGAGCAGCCGCCGNCCCACCCAGAGTGGGGTCGGGCGCTGAACAGGCTCCCCACGGTTGGGTCACGGCACCAGGGCTGACAGAGCTCAAGGAGAGTGTGGACAATGCTCTCAGGGACAGGGTGGGATTTTGGGGTGTCCAGGAGTTGGACTGTGATCCCGATGGGTCCCTTCCAACTCAGCGTGTTCTCTGGTATGGGGTGCCCATATAACGTACTCACGGTGTGGAAGATGAGCTCACAGCAGAGGCTCCGGGCATGGTCCAACACCCAAAACAGGGGAGGTTTTGGCCCTTTGGGATTGCGTTTCACAGAATCACAGAATCAGTTAGGCTGGAAAAGACCTCCAAGAGTATCAACTCCAATTTAGGAGCAGTCACCACCTTGTAAACCTGACACTAAGAGCTACATCCAGTCTTTCCTTAAACACCTCCAGTGACTCCACCATCCACCTGGGCAGTCCTTCCAATATCTTTCCAGCTACAGTTTCCAGCTACGCTGGCTTGAATTTTACAGATGTTTTCTCTTGCAGTCAAGTCTCTGTTTAATTAGCCTTGTGCTGCAATACACCAGGTCATTCGAATACCCAATGTTACAAGCAGAAAGATGAGCATCTATGTAACATTCTTTAAAAATTAAACATTAAGCTGTTTTGCTTACCCCTTACCAACCTACCCTCCCAAGTATGAATATACACGTATATGATTTATGATAAATAGAAAACAATCTAAAGATCCAAACTCCCTATCATAAACACAGGATTAAATTCTAGAACCTTTAATCCAGTAATTTTTATGACTATGAGTTTTGACCACAAACAGTGAAACTTACCCTTCCATGACCATTTTAAAAAAATCCCTAAGGGCTTTCTGAAATTCCCCCTTTTCTTTCCTGCTTCCTCACAAGGCTCTTCATGACAGGGGCCAGGCTGACACAAAAGGAGGTAATTAACACTCAGAAGTTTTCCTCTGTATAATGAACATTTGTATAATTTGGATAGTACCCAAACTTGACTCTCTATTACAGCTTTTCAAAAGAAAGTCAAAGCAAAGTAAACTGTGCCATTTTAACGGAGTGAGAAGATGCACCTAGAAGGTTGAAAATAAAACCTGCGTAAATCTGCAATGAGTCATTGATTTTTTGTAATGTGTGGAGTGCTCTAGCTTAAATACATCATCCAATTTCACTAAACTTAAAAAAAATGGGGCTTAAACAAAATATATCTTAAAATACTGACTGATAATCACTTTTCCTTTTTTTAGCACTCTATAGATGCCTACATGAAAAAGGAATTCTTGCTCCTTTGGCCATTTGATAAAGATGAAAATAATGACAGTGATATCTTTAAAGCAGGTTTCTGTCATCTGTGTTTGCAAAGTTTCTTTATGTTGTGTAACTAGAAATGTTACTAAAATACAAGAATTAACCATACTATCCTGACTTTTAAGAGTGTTACAAAGAAGTTTCACTCAGGACTAAGACTGTGGTATTTATGATACTTTCACTAAAAAGTAACTGTACTTCAGGGAAATAGCATTTGAACACTTATTAGGCTTACATAGAGAAATACAAAGGGAAATAATGTTAATGTATTGTCTTGCAATGGCAAAACTAATTTGTCTCAATTTTAAAAGGAACTCTAGCATAGCAAGTTCTTTCATAGTTCTGAAAAATGCACACCTACAGAGTTAAAAATAAAGTGGAGGTCTGAGTGCAAGGGTAAACAACACTGAGAACACCAAGTTCTAACATACTTCTCCTCTCTAGCAGGGCATTTCCCTGTCCACCTTTTCCTCCAGCATTCCAAGGTGCAGAACTACTACTTGGGCAATCTGAGGCGGTGCTCTGAAAATACACTGGTGAAACTTAAACCCAGAGGGACAAAAACCAATTTAACATATGTTATTTCTCCCTGCCTTATCAAGTTTTATTACTCATTTCAGGTGTTATCTACAATGTGCTTGGACTGATATATCAGAGGCTTTGGTGCCACTAATGACATTCAGGTATTGCTTAACTGGAATTCCCCTGTCAGGTGGTGTAACTACAGCTGGTGTGGACATATCTAGATGGGTTTTAATTAGGTGCCTTGAGGTCTGCGAGCACAGAACTCAGTGACCTGCAAAATCCACCCGGGGATCTCAGCAGATGGCCAGGTATCCTGTGGTATTCCAGCATGTAAATAAGGGACTTTAAAACTGCAGCAGGAATGCATAATGTAATTGTACCTTCAGTTCTCCAGCTCTCACTTCATCCCCTCAGCAGTTCTTTTTCTGATGTCACATGGAGGAGTCAGGAGAGCACCACAGGCTTGAAATACATGTCTTTTCCTCAGAGTCCAATAACTGCATTGTGTTTTATGGCACAATTCCTGTTTTTTGGGGCTCTTCAGTGTTAGGAAGTCATCAACACTAGACTCTCTCTTTTGCCATCTTTTGCAACTTGTAAGTTCACCAGGGAATGAGAATGAAATGGTAAGAACAGTCCACAGTTCACTTATTCACTTTGAAGAGAAAAAAAAGTATCAGGCAAGTATTTAATGTTAACATTCTTTGCTATAAAAAGTTCATTAAATCCACATCTGAGGGAAAAAAATAGCATTACCTGAGACTCATGATAAAATTGTGTGCCAATAATACAAAGGTCTTGTAAGCTCATGAGAAGGATTTTTGCTATAATAGGTACATCTTAGTTCTCCTGGTTCCTAAAACGAAAGGCTTCTATATAAAAGAAAATATATTTTATTCTTTATGAAAAGAGTAATTATGACACAAAAGATCCTATCCTGTGACCTAGAAACGTCTGCCTGGAGAAATCAGGTTTAAAAATCACAAATTCAAGGCAGTGAGTCCAAAAATATTAAATGGACTCGATAATACCATAGTGAAATTGTGCTATACTAAATACTATTACTATTTGTTTTAAATTACGATATCATTTTCAGTTTCAAATGACAGAATTATGTTTCAATAGGTTGAGTTTCATACTTTTATTATACTCAGACCAGCAGAAATGGAATATATTTATGTAACTCGCATCATTCAAATTTTCAAGCTTTGGGTTTTTTCTCCTATCAGGACAACACCAGTGCTTCCATGCCACTGTTATTTCTTGAATCCCTGGTTTTTCTACATAATTTCACACACACATACTAAAAGTGCAGGAAATTTCATGCTCCAACTGTCATTTCACCATCTCACACTGACTGAGAATCACTGACCCTACAAAGAAAAGATTAGAATAAGACTGGAATGTGTCATTCAGTGGCTTTTTTAGAAAGCATATGTGGTACTTTGAACCACAGTAAAATATTGTAGAAATAAAGGAAGTCATGGCTTCAGGAATAAAGCTGTAAGTAGCAAGAAAGGTGATTTTAGATGAATAAAGCCACATCTATGTTGTTAGCAGATAAGAGCCTGCACAAAATTACCACAAATGTGGATAAACAGACGTTTCAACTACCAAGAACTTTTACTGCTACATACAATCTGAGGAAGTTATAAAGTCATAGACACAGCATAAAGAAGAACTCTGTACTGTATATCTAACTCCAAAGAATTGCCAGGACAGACAATATTTTTTACACATAGACAATTAAAAAATGTCTCCTATACACAGGAGTCCTGTATGTTTATTGAAAAGAAATACAACTATTTACCAGTGGGACATGACCCAAAACACAAACAAATGAAAAACAGTGTTGTGGTGAATTTTTTTTGACTGGCAAGAGAAAATATATGGAAAAGAAGATAAACTGTAGGAGGTCATTAAAGCAGAAGACTATGGTGAAATCCTAGTAGCTTTGACAGGGTATTAAGGCAGAAAGGAACAAGACCAACCCCATCTAAGCACCTCCTTCAAGTCTGTTCTTACAGCCTCTAATCTGCAGGCGAGGAAGGAAAGATGAAGGGATAAAGAGCTTTTAGGTCTTGCCTTGCATTAAAGGACATACCAGCAACTAAAAACCAAAATACTCTTTCCATGAAGAGGTGAAAGCAGAGCAGTTCTGTAGCCTGGGCAGAACTCATGTAGGCACAGGACTTGTGCTGCTTTCAGGTGAGGCCAGCACTCCTCAGTGCAGGTACTTGGCTGTTAATGTTACACTGTTTGCTCACCATCAAACACCTCTTGCAACTGCTCCCGGGAAAACACTTTATTGTCTCCTATCACAGACATACCCCAGCCTTGTGCCCAGCCCTTGGACCTGTTAATGGTTAAAGGACAGCATTAAACTTTTTGACACAAGCCGTGTGCAAACCTCTTTAAACAGGGAAGATGACGTGTAGATTAACCCGGTTTTCAGCTAAACCACCAGCGTTTGGCAACACACTTCTGCAGGAAACCTTGAAAGCTTCCGTGTTAGAACTTTTAGTTCACTGAGTACAAGGTCTCCTGAAGATAAATTACTAATTGGTGTAAATTGGTCTCATGTTAACATTTCAGTTTATTCCCAGAAACTCCAAACTGTGATAGATGGGAAACACCAAACAGCAATACGTGGGAGTGGCACAGACACACTGGGCATCAGTTTCTTTGGTACTTACTGAGAAATTCAGATTTATGTTCCCTGGCACAGCTATCAAACACTTTCAAAGATAGAGATCCTTCAAATTCATACCTATTACATTTTATTGACAGTAATGTTAATAATTTTGGAGTGATGTCAGTATGCAAATGGCACCATACAAATTTAATGTTCCCCCTGACCAGCTCTCTTGAAGAATGCAGTTTACTGGAATTGTCATGATTGATATCAATAAGCCGAACTGATAAATAGCCAAAAGACACCTTCTCAAATTCTAAACCTCACATTTTCTGTCATCTCCAATACATAAACACAGATGCAATGCAGTTCCCAAGCAGAGACACCAATATAAACATTATGGAATCTCAAAAGGGTGATCTTGTTCTCCATTCCAAATCTGGCCAGATATATTCCCGTGTCTCTCTCACATCCCCCTTGGCACACGGACACCCATGAGTCACCTCCAAGCAGATAATTCATCAAATGAGTAATCGAGTTTTCTCTGGTGGGATTTCTTTTCCCCAAAAATTGTTTAGTTGACTCAGCAGAGCAGCGTGACACACGGCACAGCCACACAAGGGCTCCAGTCGTCACTGGAGGAGGAGTGGGAACACATCCCAAACCATCCGGGAGCGCAGGATTTGCCATTCTGCTGCCAGCTCACTCTCAGACCACATTAAGCTGATTATGAAACTGCACTTTGAGCAGCTGCAGAACCTCCTGGCAGGGCCAACACACGGGGCCCTTCCAAGGAAAGGAGAGGACACACAGAAGGAACAGATATCTCTGGGTGTGCTCTGAAAAAGCAGCAGAGAGCACAACGGTGAGGAAATGTTTTGGGAGAGAGAATTATGGCTCATTCAGCAGTGCAGGAGCTGTTTCTGACAGTGGGGTTTGGGTTGGTTTTTTTCTTTCTCCCCCAGAAAAACACATGTATTTGAGTTCTCCCATGCCCTCAACTGCTCCATCTGCCCAGGTTATAAAAGAGAATGGAAGGGATCTGCGCCATCAGAGGATCAGTGATAACACGTTCCAGTCAATTTTATTGAGTTAAAACAGCTATTTCAAAGGTAACAACCTACAGTTCTCTTGATTAAGGTGGAATGAAGTGGCTACTTAACAAGTAATTATGAGATCTCTCTAACTGACTGCCAAAACCAAGTGTAATATCCATTGCAATAAAAATCTTTATGGTGGTGTCTCACTTGTATAGTCATTACTCATATTTATGCTTTTGTTTCATCTCACACCTTTCCAATAGATTTCGAGGAAAAAGAAAAATCCAAGTTGCTTGGAAAAGAAGAGCTATTCCTAACAGTGACAGGAAGATAAACATACTGGAATATATATACATACATCCCTCAAGTCAAGTTTTTTAGCAAGGAATTTAATTTAATTTGATTGAGCATAAATTCTAGATTAAATTCTACTCTTATTAAAGCAGAATCAGGCCCCAAAAGCAGTGAAGCCCCTTCTCACCCAAAGCTTGGCAGCTTGGAAGGTACAAATCCATCCAGCATGAATATATAGATTAAAAACATATACCTTGATGTTCTACTTGATGGCTGGTTCTGAACCTATCTAAGAATCTGTGGTTAAAAAAAAAAAAAAAAAGGGCATTTACATTTACCAAATCATACCTGGAGACAGGCATTTAATTGCAGTTACAGGTTTACAGTGTTGCAAAATAGATAAAATGGGAAACAGCCTCATCTGCTGGTTTGAGGAGACACTATCAGGTGTATTACTTTTTTTTTCCTCTCTGTGCACATCTCTCAGATCTCATAGAATAAAATCTATAGGGCTGAATTTTGGGTTGGTTTATTTGCTTTTCAGTTGCAAAGCCATTTGCACACACTCCTGATATGATTGGGCGATCCCAGATAATTCAGTGAAAGGAGCAGCTTTGAATCTCCTTTCTGGCTCCTGATTGTTAATATAGACAGACACGTTTAAAGAGATTGCTCAAAAGCTTCCCATTATTTAAGTTTCTTGTAATTTTACTGAAGCTTCACGGTGTTCCTAAATCAGCTTTTCCAGAGCACTATTTGTTTCAAACAGAAATGTTTGATGGATATTTTTGCTGTTGAGTATTTTCTTGTTTGTTTAAGAAGTTAATGTTTAAAAAAAACTGAAATAAAACTATTGAAATATATGCTGATTTATCTTATTAAACTTTTTATTAAAAAGCATTATCGTTGAAACAATAATGAAGAAATTAGTGGGAAACAGTATGGAATAACAGGTCACCTTGAAATTAAGGATGTATTTTTTGCTGTCTTTTTAATCTCAGCGCACCAGAAGAGTTTCAGAGTCAATGGAAACAAACAAAAGGAAAAACTTAAAATAGGAGTGAGGATTACAGATTGCAGTTATAGAGATGCAGTCAAAAAGTAGAAGAAAAGAAGACAGAAGCAAATAATACAAGAAAGGTGCAGAATATCAAAGGTCCTAAGCCTGAACTGTTATTTTTTAAAGCAAATTGCATTTCAGAGTTTAGTCCTGGAACATAATTTATCATGATGTGAAAATCATACCGTAACTATTCTTTATCAAGGACACAGCACTAAACCAAAATTGCATAAAGAGGCTTTAGAGGAGATTAGATTCACATAGACTCAAAGGGAAAAAATGCCATTTCAGAATAACCCATATTATCTGCCAAAATCTGGCTCACCAGAAATTGCTCACATCAGTTATTCAAAAAAGGAGCAGCCTAACCAGAACTTACCTGTCCTCTGTACAACTATACATATATTAACTTTCCTTGACAACTCAGTGCCCCTGAGAGGTGGAAAAATTATTTGTTAGAAGATCCTTGTACAAGGATCACTCTCTGATCATTTAAAGTAGAAGGACAAACATACAGATTTTATCCTCTAAGCTTTTAGCCTTCCCCCAAATGCATTCCTTCCACTCTGTGAACATTTCCCAAGGGCCCTTCTGAATTTTGAGAAAAGCCTGAATTTCTCTTTTATTTCCCATCACTTCCATCTCATGCCCCCACTCCCCTCATCTGCCTTACAGGCATCATTTTACCCCTCTGGACTCTTCCCACGGGGGACACTTTGCAGGATGTTTTGGTGGAATGCCAAATAATCCTGCTCATGCATTTATCACTTTACTGAGGCAAGAGATCATTGGGACACTGGGACAGAGCAAAGACCTCACTGGAAAAACCCCACACATAAAGAGCTTGATCTATCAGGAATTTCTCTTTACTAGCAGTAGATTTGTGAAGTGAGGCTTTATTTCATAACCAGAGATGCTGCACTTTATGAGCTATAATTTCCTTCCTGCTGGAGCATTCTTGATGTACCATGTTCTATCAGGACAATTGTTGTAGCTTAGGGTTTTTGGTTATCCCTGTACATAGATAAGCTTTACAAGATCTTGATGATGCTCACAAGATCTTCAAAACAGGCACACCCATGTACATGTCAGGAGTAAAGTGAAATGACAGGAAATGTACACAAGCATCATGCTGTCCTTTTGGATCATGGTGCATGATATAAAGTTAATTGTCCTTTCCTGCTATCAAAGTTTCAGGCCCACTCCTTCACATTACTGCCATTTGATTTCACATCTATTTTAGTTTTGAACTACTGCTGAAACAAACTAGAATATTTGGTTCTAACAAATATTTACCTTTAGCAAAAGAAACCATTCCCCTGCCATCAATTTCCTAAAGCAGTCATTCCAAACAAGATGTCTAAAGTAAAGGAAGTGTTACTGATAAGTTATTTCAATTAAAACAAATGCACAGGAACCCTTTGATATGAATGGGGAGTTTATATAATACATGAGAGAAAGAACACTGACCTACTGCTTTATTTGGCTTTATATGGAGATGGCCACAAAGGCACCAAGTGAACTACATAAAAATATAAAAAATAGTCTCTTTTCCAAAAAGTATAAACAAAGATGCAAATAGCAGGTCCATAAATAAACCATGAGGGTAAAAAAAAAACTTCCCCCAAGACTGTTAATCATTAAAAAGCTCAACCTTGTCTTTTTATAAAGAGGGCAACTACCTTTAGATTTTGCATACAAGGTTTTCAGTTCCTCTGTTTTTCTGCAGCACAGTGAAATGTTTGTCAGAACACAGGATTACAGCCTGTAAACAGTAACTCTGCCTTTCACACTACCTCTTTGGGTGACAGGTGTCCCATTCCTCTGAAACAAGGAAAACACTCAACAGCTACTGAAAAACATTGGTGGAACAAGGTGAGAGCCATCACTGATGTGACACACGTAGGAAAGAAGAATATTGGAAAAAAAACAGAGAACAGTTTGACTACATACACATGAATTCCATTGTGAAAACAGTGCTTACAAAATTGGGGGGAACAGAAGGAAAGATAAACAACACTCAAGAAACAAATGCCAATTAAAGAGCATATACTCGGGGGGGAAAAGGGTTAAAAATTGCAAATTAGGCACGAAACAGGAGACAACAGTATTATAAATGAAGAATATGTACTGGGTGTACATATATTTAACAATATATTTTAGGGCTACTACTTTTAAATAAGAATAAAACTAGCTGTAGATAGGCATAAAGCTGAGATGCTGAAAATGGAACTCCAGCTTTAATTTGTTTAATTATGTGCCTGAAGCAATGGAAATAATTAGTTACAGCAACAAGTTAAATATTTAGTTTACAAGCAGTGACCCACACCAGGAGATAGGTTACAAGAAGAACAATAAGCCAGCATTGTCACCCCCCAAAAAAATCCAATCTTCAGAAATATCGAAGTAACCACCAAAGGAAAAAAACTGCTGTAAAATTGCAACTATTCTAAAACTTATTAGCAGAAGGTATATATATTTAAAAAAAAAAAAAAAGTAAATAGTATTTAGGATCCTGTCTGATATGCTGAGTATGTTACAGGTAAGTTTTTCCAGAAGCATAATTGTTTGCCCACACGTAGTTAACAAAGCTGATACCAGATCTCAGTATTCCCAACCACAGTTTCCTGTGAAGCGATAGTGGAACAGATAATTCTCTTTGCAAAAGGAGTTTCCAGGCCATTTAAAATACTTCTGCCAGTAAGAACAGACTACAAAAGGCTCATTGCAATATAGTGTTACACTGGCCAATCTGGTACAAAAACAGGAACTGTAACAAGGCTGGAAAGAAATGCCTCATGGAAGTGCTGGATTCACTTTCCCTTTTTATCCAGTGCTGGTTACTATCCCAATTCATTGTCAAGATGTGGTGTCTGCCAATAAACAAACATTAACCTCTCTTCATTTCGTGTTGATGCAAACGTTTAACAAACTTAATGAGAAAAGATTATGTGACAGACAGATTCTGAAAGGGAAGCAGGGAAGGGGAAAGGACAACAAGCACTAGTATGTGCTTCTCTGCTGATTTCTAGTCACAAACTGAGACAGCCCCCTCTGGATCACAGCTAAAATGAAGCCCTTTTGGGATGTCCAATGTCCAGTGTTTTAGAACACATTTAGAAAAAGAATCAATATGAAAGGCTTGTGGAAAGAAATGGAAATATTTTAGAAAACACACACCGCTTCCCTGAATACACCATCAAGCCATACGGTGCACACGTACGGTTGTGACACAACACAGACAAATTATTTTCCTTTCTGCTGAGGAGACTCTCAGAAGAGCTAAGGTTTCAGCTACAATTAAATCTTCATTTGATCCTTTGGCAACTGGAAGCAGCTCCATGAATCTAACACACAGGGCTCAATTAAACAGTGCAAGTGCCTCAGGTGTTCATCCAGCCCTGAGCCAAAAGGCTTTTAATGCTAAACACAGGAGGAATTCCACTGACTCCTACAGAAGCAACAACTTAAAAAGCGTAGCACTGAGTCATTGAAAAAGGCCTGTCAGGGACATTAGCTAAACATCAGTGAAAAGACTAATGATAAAATCAAGTGTTGCATAAATATCACAGTTCATGGCTCTGAATTAATTTTGTTCAGCGAAACCTCCATCCATCAAAATACCTAATTCCACATCAAATGTTCAGCACTACTACTAAATTCAAGTACATATTTAATTACTCTTAATTGATGACTTAGCATGGACACGTCAACCACTTTAAAAATCAGCTCACAAGCCACATCAAAATATTCAACAGTTTCAGTATCAGCCCATCACACTGTGAGGCAAAAAGAACAAAAGAACCTTCTCCCAACACATTTGTGCATCTTTTTCCTATCCACAGGAAAAATTCATTTCCAAAACTCTTGTATCATCCCTTAACATGCAGTCGGGAGAGATGTGACCTCTGGTATATACAGAAAAAACCCACCACACTTCCTAGAAGAGAGGATTTGTATGAGTAATACATTATTTTGAGCCCTAAATAAAACATTATCTCATCATACACATTATGAGAATTCTGTTCCCATATATTCTTGATAATCCAAATTCAGAGTGAGATGAGGCAAGTCTAAGGGGTCAGCTTTTGTAGTAATCCATTCCAGGAATATATAAAAGCCTAAGCACTGTAGTAGTTTATGTTCTTTTCCACCACTCCTACATGTGTCTTTATGCAAATTTAACCCTCAGGTTGCACATTTGCAACAGAAACATTCACAGAAGGCTGTTTTGATGCTAATGATGCTGTACAAATAACATGTAGGTGACTAGTGCAAAGTGTCAACTGCATATTCATATCATACAGGTGTACAGTTATTAAAGTTGAATTTCATCTAAAAATGCAGAACACTAAGAATTCTCATTAGTGTTTTACTCACCTATATGCAGCACGCAAAATAAAGCTGGGTCTTGCAGGTAATGTAATTTCTAAGTATTTGTAAATATTTATAAATAACAGGCAAGTTCCGTTCCCTCCTCAGAGTCCCAGCGGAAGAACACAAGTCCCAGGGTGGCACTCAGTGTAAAATGAAGTAAGTTTAGTAGTTTGAGGATACAACAACCCTGCTTCTGTGCAGCATTCTCTTCTGGTTACCCAGAGGTGCTGCAGCAACCAGGGCCCAGACAGATCATGAAGTATTTTCTGGTAGAACCTACCTTTTTGCTCAGTTTCTTGTGTGTTCGTTCATTTTTCCATTGATGTAGCAGAAAATCCTGGGAGTTACACAAGTAATATCAGTCATCTGAGGGCAAAGTCACTAACTGATCATTGAAATGATCAATTTAAGCCCAGTTTGCATGACTGGGCTCTTGCCTCATCCCAAACATCATCATGCTGGCACGACAGCTCTGCAGTAAAAACTGCTTTATCAAGTTCACTGTACTCACTGCTACTGAACTACAAATAAAGTTGCTAAGAATTTATCCTCTAAAAAGTTCATATTGAAATGTGCTGCATCACAGCATCTACAAAGACTCTACTTTTATATATGAGTTTTTCTTTCAAAAATGTGTTTTGTTTCAAATAAGAACTTGCATACTTGGCATATCTCCAGGATTACAAACTTATTTCTCTAAGATGAGTATTTTATTTAGCACTAGAGGTTTGCTTGAAATATTATAGAACATTTTGGTGATAGAATATTTCTTCTTCCTACTTTGTTTTGAAGTTATTTTATCAAGAAAGATTTTGCAGCTTTGTGTTTCAGTGATTTAAGACTGATTTGCTGTTTAATTTAGCTGAATGGACATTTATTGTCTTTTACAACTTTTATTTCTTTGGGTTTTTAAGAACCACTGGGAAGAATAACTGACATTACACAGCAGCTTCTCCTAACGAGGCTATGCTAATGTTACCATCAATAATCCAGAGCCCAGTAGTTTTAAGTAATGATAAAACCAAGGTGGCCACAAATCACAATTTAATTTGCCCTCTCATTGCCTCCTGACACTTTTTAGACATTGATAGTCCTGCCGATTGCAAACGAGGGGCAGCTGAATCTCACAGTGCAAAGGGACTCTCTCAAGCAGATGAAAGATCCTTCTATGCAATTCCATCTCAAAATATATTGCCCACAGTTACCCAAATTACCAGCTAAAATCAGCAGTTTACTTCTCAATGAAAATTTTACGTAGCCTTCTAACAGAAAGCAAAATATCACTTGTCATTACTGGAATAAATTCACTCTCCAGCAAGAAAATCATGAAAATAAAAAAGTCTATTACTCCTATAGCATAAATATTACTAAGAGGGACCCTGGAACCATGAGAAAAATAATTTATAAAAGATATCAACCTTACTAGTCAAGAACCAGCACACCTCTATTACCCAAGAATACAAATCTTCCCACTCTGCCATGGCAACATGGATCAGCTGAGTGCTGCTGCACTGAGACAGCATGAGGCAGAAATTAAGATTAGATCCAAATTCTGAGCGATAATTAAAGAAAACCAAGGTGAAACAGAAAAAAGTCAACATACACAGATTATTGTGAAGTTAAAAAAAAATCTGAAGGAAGCTAAAAACATGAGAGGAAAACCCATGGTTCAAATAGCTAAGAAAGCCAGTTATGCAAAGGTAAAGACCTCTTAAGATACATCAGCACTTAAATGAATTCTAGTTCTGAAAAGAAGAAGATGGTAAAATTGCTAAAGTGATCAGCAAAATGCTGGAAGTGATCAATAAACATTGCCTACCTGTATTTGGTAATGTGGATAACTTTGTACTGCATGAGGATGATGAAATAATGAAAATATACTTATGACTAGACCAGATAGTATAAAAATAATAAATTTTAGGATTTCAGAAGGAAAACCATAACCACAAAGTCTAGAAAAATGCCCAAGAGAACTGCCTTAGGATAGCAGTGAGACCCCAATGTGTACTTTCAGTGTGTGTGGGAACAAATAGAAAATTTCTCTAGAGTAGGTGTCCCAATATAAAAAAAAATTAACAACTAATAATTGCAGGAGACTTACAAGACTTTTAATTATGGATTGAATGTAAAAAGGAGGTTAATTAAGCAGGTATTAATTCACTTCATAGTAAGAGTATAATTCAAAGGAGAACAATATCATTAATGCAAATCAACACAGCTGTACAGAAAGCTACTAAACAAACCTGGGATTTGTCCTTTGTGTGCGCAACCACAAACTCATTATTTAGGGTTTTTACAAGGCACTTCACCTAAAATGTGTGGCATTCTAGACAAAACAACAGCAAAGAACTCATTACAGGAATTAAAAATTAGTTAAGTGAAAGACATCATATTTTTAGCAGTTCTGTCAGGACTTCTGCATCGTTCTCAGTGAAGTGAAGCTCACAGCACTGTCAGAGCTGGTGAACAGCAAATCGTGCTGGGAACGGAGCGATCCGGATCAGTTGGTTCACTGCACTCATTCCTTGGGAACACATTCTCAGGCACGTATTAAAAATGGAACAAGTGTTGGCAGAAAGCACGTATGTAAATCCCAGTTAAAAGAAAATTATTTATGCTCAGACTTTAAAAGCTTAATCATTTTAATCCTTTAAATACGAAAAACAGGCTTAATTTGATGGCAGTATAAAATGCTGCACGCTGAAAAGCCTTTCATCTTAAGGATAAGGAAATAAGGACACCAGTGTTTAGAAACCAAACCTGAACATCCCAAATTTCATATTTTAATTTACCTAGCACTAAAGGTAATAGAATCTGAAACAAGTACAGACAATCCCCTTATCTCTTGAAGTTCTTATATCAAAACCATACGTGTCTGTGCTCTTAGGTCCAAGTAACGACTCAGGGGGGTGATGCACAATAATTGCAGTACAGAAGTGGTCAGGCTGTACAAACTAGCAGGACCTTCTGTTTCAGGTGGATTTTACCTCTCAGACAAATGTTATGCAATTAATTTGGCAGCAAGGCAATATTTTGGAGAAACAGGCATGGGTTTTTTCCTCTATTTCAGCTTTAGTTATCCAGCAGTTAACCCATCCTCATCCAAACAAGCATGTACTGATTCTTCTCCATGTATTTTTACTGCTTCAAGGAGGCCAGCATGCAATAATCTTTCCTGCAGAAGCCAAACCAGTCTGTTCTAAGTCATGACTGATTAGATGTGGTCAGTCTCGTGTGACAACTACGCCATTTTAAAGACTTTAAGATTTTGCCATGTTTGTTGCAACTGCAGAACACAAAACTTATCACCTTTCAGGGAAAACACAAAGTTGATTTTATTTACCTCCTCCAAGTAACTGCCTCCCTGGCTTACTACCGAGCGCTCTATTCCCTCAGAACAGCTTTTGTGCTGTCAGTACATCTCTGACATTTTTTAAAGCAGTGGCATGCAGTTCTAGATGGCACAGATATCACAGCATATTTACTTGCAGCTCAAGAGTTTTCTTTGCTTCAGTGGGTTTTGTTCAACTCCCCCGTTGTCCCCCACCTGTTTGTCTGCAGAGTGACTTCAACTCTATGCCAGCAGCTTAAATATATGAAACTTAACTTGCATTAAAGTGCCCATTCAGTGATAGATACCAAACCTACAGAGAGCACAGGATACTGGAGATGTGGTATTATATAACATCTGAAACATCCCCCTGTTTAGGGGAGGATTAATAAAAGCAGCAGAATCCATCATGGCTGGATTAATCCTGGCTCTTCTCTGCTCTTACATGGACAGACATCAGGCAAGAACAGAACAGCTGAAGAACCTGCTGTACCCTCCTTCACCTCAAGCCACACCCAGCAGCTGGAAATCATATCCTGTCTCCCAAGTCATCTTCAATTCCACTTCAAGCGTTTTCTTTTCCTCCTTAACAGGAGGAAAAGCTCCTGTTAAGCTGAAAACTTCATACCCATCTTTTCCAGTGGGCTGTTAATATAATGTGCAGCAAGACCAATTACCTTTCAAATGAAATTTAATCAAAGAAGGCACCTCACCCTTAGCAGATTTAAAGTTATTCTGTTCAATTACTGACAAATGTGTCAAATACATCCCTTAGAGGTCCCAAGGAAATAGGATTACCTGCACTGAATATTCATCAGAGAGGAAAAGGAAAGTGTTACTGTCTCCTCAAGAGAATAAAAGAATGTAGTGAGAACCGATTTCCAATCTTATCTAATAAAAAGGCAATTTGCCACCAGACCTTTAACACCCATTTGTTAAAGTAACCCAGAAACTTATTCATTGGAGGGATAGACTAGAAACACACAATCAATTTTTACAGAATTTTAATTACTAAGAAAATTGCACTATGCATTTCCTCCAGATTAAACAAATACCACTAGACAAGCCTGCCTCCGAGATAATAAGCAAACAGCAAGAATCAAGCCACAGCTTTTTCTAAGGCAAACAAAGTAAAAACCTCTTTGTGAGCTGGAGTTCTGCCCTTTCCAGTTTGCCCAGACTTGTCCCTTCCCTCGCTGTATGTTCTACCACGTTATTGACATAGCACAAGGAGGGGTTTTTTTGCTGACATACTCACACCAGACAAAGCTCCCTTTCATCAAGTGTTCAACCGTGCTCCAACACCAGGCTACAGAAAACAGCAATGCCAGGCAGCCTTCTATGGCTGGATTAGAAATCACTGCTTCTTAGAACAGGAATCACAATATCTCTAAATTAAATCTAATTAAATCCTTTACTGGGTGTATCCTTCACTGGGATATCAGCACCAAGAGTCTCCACATAAACCAGCAACAGCAAGTTTTGTTATTACATCAAATCGACTGTATTTGATACTTTTACTGAAACTTGTACCCAACTGGTATTAGAGACTCTGACAAAAATAAGGCACTCAAAGCCAGAAACAGCAGGATTTACCTTCCAGAAAAGCCAAGGTAGCTACAACATTGATGATCATTTTCACTCGAGCTTCCTACATGGTGTTAAGTTGCAGTTTTAAACACAAACTCCATTTCCTAATAAACTCAAACATTTTTTTTGCAATAGATCAAATATTAGAAGAGTACTTTTGCTTCCATTCAGTACCAAAAAACCTACCCAGCTCTACACAGATTATTCATCTCAAGACAGGCAGCCAGCAAGCTTTCCCAAAACTGAGTGTTTTGTTGTGATCTGAAATAAAGATGGATGTTCACAGCTACGCCTCTTTAACTACAAAGCTTTCTGCAATTATTAGAAATGGATATAATAAGCTTTGAGAGCAAGCCTGTTAAAAGCCTGGGGGAAAAAAACCAAAACAAAAAACCAAAACAAGTCAAAAGCATTTGAAGCAAGTCTTTATTTTTCTACTCCCATAACTAGAAGTAACAAGACAACTAATTCCCCAGTTCTTTTTGCTAAAATGTTGGGGTGTGATGGAATCCAGCCCTCAAAGAAATGCATGCTTTGAAAAAGGAAAAATAAAGAGTTAATTCTGTGATTTGTGCCTCACAGTCAGACTTGAATGACCCTGAGAGAAGCCTGTGCAGACAAATCACTGGAAGGATTTATGTGCAGTTTGTTAGATCTGTTTACCACCCCCCTTTGTGTTATTGCTCTGCAAATTGCAGGGTTTTTTTTTTAGCAAGTACTAATTTTGACTAAAACCCATCATAAAGAGTGCTACAATATTGCTTTTTATTACAAATAGCCAAAACTTTTTCAAAAATATAAATGTGTAAAACAATCCACCGACTGTACAGTGCATTTACAGGACACAACCCAGAAAGGAACATGCAGTGTAAAGAACTGCTTTATACATTTAGCCCTTGGCCACGAAGAACTTGGCAGTAATACCACGACTTTAATGACTCCAGGGTGAAAAAAATTATTAAAAACAAAAAAGCTCAGTTACATCTAACTTTACCATGAGGTTGGGATACATACAACATCGTACAGGGAAGAGCTGTTTTTAACTAGAAACCGTCATCATGTTGTAAGTCTTGGAAGGGCTGGATCTGCCAGTTCTCCACTCCTCCTTGCAGCTGGTCCTGCTCTCCAGCTGTTTGGCCGCCTTCCCCCCAGGCTGGGGGCTTTCGTACAGCACACAGATAGACCCATCCTCACCTATGCGATAGGACACTTCGAAGGGGTCGACCCACAGCGTTAATTCGCTGGGCAAGAGCTGGAAGAGCCTCTCGTGGCTCAGTCCGATCATCCCCGCCGCCTTTGCTATCAAGGGGTCCATCTTATGGTTGATCCTGATGCAGCGGTAGCCGGAGCCCTTGGAGGGCACCAGGGGGAACCAGTGGTGCTTGTAGTGCTCTGCGGGAGGGAACAAAGAGGAGCTTCAGCGCGGGGCTGCGCTCCGCCGGACCCCGCGGGATGCGGGAGCGATGGAGGGGATGCAGGGGATGGAAGGAAGGGATGGAGGGGATGGAAGGAGGGGATGGAAGGAAGGGATGCCCCCCTGGCACTCACCGCGCATCGCCTCCTGCAGGCACTCGCGGAAGCACCGCAGCTGCTCCTCGCCGACCCCTCCGGCGGCCCGCAGGAGGCGGGTCACGAACGCGGCCGCCGTGGAGATCTCGGTCCTCATGTCCGCCCCGGCCCCGCTGCCAGCGCCGCCCGGCCCGGCCCGGCNGTGGGGCGGGACCGGCGCGGACGCTCGGACAGCCCGACACACGGACAGCCCGCCCCGCCGGGCAGCGCTCGGAGGCAGCGGGCTGAAGGCGGCCCCGCCGCTCATTCACCCCAACGGAAATAACGGGTGAAACGCGCGGCCGCGCTCCCAGCCGGGCTCTGCGCTCGCCTCATTCCCAGCCCGGGCCAGCGGCGGCTCCTCTCGTCCCACCGCCAGCGGTATTCCAGGCGGACATCGCCGTTATCCTGCCTCGTTCCCTTTCCGCTCTCATTTCTCAGACCCAATACAAGCACAGAGTAAAACCCCCACCATCTCAGACATACAGCTCCGAGGTCATCCTTGAAGTGGGGGATTTCCTTTCCCCTTACCAGCAAATGTCAAAACTCTTGACATTCGCCCAAAACCCAGACCACTCCTCTCCTAACCAACTCTCGGGTCTGCATCAAGGTGCTATTTTGTTAGAACAAATTTTCACTGAAGTCCTATTTGCATTTCAGTATCTCATACTTTAGGAACGAAGCAAAAAAAATTAATCTCTGCTGGTACCTGCACTGATTCAGTCATCCACTTACTTCAGTTTTGATTTATTCAGTGTTTTGAGACTCAGAACACAAAACCCATTCGTGTCATTAAAATAAGGGACAAAGAAACAACACTCACATTGGAGTTATGGAATTCTTGCTAGCATTGAGAATAAACATACCATTAACAGCACTAACAACTGTCCAAACCTAGACAGAAATTAATAAACTTAATGCTTAATTATGCTAAAGAGCTCCCCCCTTCCACAATGTGTGCACCCAAATGAATAAATGCACAAGTTCCCAGTTATCCCAGTGATTTTACTCTAAGCCAGTCAGACGAGATTCTGCTAAAGCCAGGACAGACATTAAGGTCCTGGTTTTAACTTGCTTGTGAGAAACTAAAGTAATGATCAGAGTAGAAAGCAAATGAGGCAAGCAAATGAAAGGCAGCTAAAAGTACTGCAAGAGTCAAATGGTAATGCTAAAACTGCTCCCATGGATTCAGGTCTGGCACCTGGATCCATCAGTCCTAAGTTGAATGTTCAAATGAAATAAGAAATTCTGGCTATAAAAATCAAAAGATGCCACAGTTTTCAGGTAATGCTGATGTAACACTTTGATTTCTTTTGTTCTCAGGAAGTTTCAGATTTAAGACTCAATGTAAGCAAGGCACAGAAAGATGAGAAATCAGCAGATGTGTAACTGTTTGACTTTCATCCCCCTCCCCAAAAATGGTTCCACAGGCAGCTCTATTTAAGAAAAATTCTACAGCTCAGACTTACTTTGTTGTTATTCTGATCCTCTGCGAGTCATTTTCTCTTCAGCAGGAACACCTGGAGTAGAGGAAAACAGAGTCAGTATCTCGGTTTATCTTGTTAAAAATAAAATTTGTGCAAGTGTTCTATCATTCCATTTTTCCTCAACTTCAGCTAGGGAAAGAGGAGAAAGTAAAACTGAAGGTATATCAGTCAAACAGTATATTGTTATTTAAAAGCAGCAATAATAAAAAATTGTAATATAGCACATTCCTATTCATTTATTAAAAAACAAAAAAATCCCAAACAAATAAACAACCAAACAAAAACAAAACCCCAGAATTAAGACTAAGTAATTTCTAAATCAAATTCCTTTTAGATTACTTAAATTAAGCTCTCAGTACATGTCTCTACAAACATAGGCAGTGGAAACAGAGCACTAGAAATTGCAAGGAGAGGTTTTAAACTAAACCAGCAATTGTGGTTTTACTCCATCTCATCAAAGCATCTCTCACTAAACGTAAAGAAATAAAACCATTCTTAAAAGTAAGAACTACCTTCTCTTTATGGCTAGGCTACAAGGACAAACGTTATGTTACAATTCCCCCTAGAGGGAGAAAAGGAATAATCCCAAGCATAAATTATGGTACCTTCAGTGCTTTGAGCATCAAACCCATCCACAATTCCCCCCAGTTCAGCACATAATCGATAAAACACAGCTTCTTAGAGAAACAAAAATAAAACCTTCAAGCAGCACCTCGAAAGTAAAGGGACACAAAGTGCAGCTCCCCTCCGAGGCCGCCCCTTTTCTGTGCACCTGAGCTGCCCAGGTGCAGCTGTTCCCACCTGCTGATTCCTTAGGGATCCCCTGCTGACCACCTAACTTTAGCACAGCTGGGAACAGTGACCCTCAGGGCTTCCTCTGGGCCTTCCTGGCTCGTCACAGGGTGCTCATGCAGCGCATGGATAAAGAAAATTACACTCTTAATAATAATCCTCTTTTCCTGCGTGTAATGGGAAATAGCGAAATGAGCAAGAGAAATAAGAATTCCCTAACAGAATTGGAAAAATATGTCACACTAACACAGTGGTTTTCACTTAAAAGACCGTCAAGGGATTTGTAAACTGATTTATAGAGATGGAAATAATTAGTAAGCCTGTTTTAAAAATGTGCTGCAAGACTATGGCCTGGTCTCCTCTTAAAAGGTTTATCAACATAGCTGTGACCTCACACCCACCTGAGTTATACAGAGCTGGAAACTCTATTTTTCAGTCCACCTTCAAAAACAGGCAAAACACGATTACAAAAGCAAGTTAATGCCAGTAATGTAACAGTGGGGGTTTACCACAGGTTTAAAGTTCTGCAAATATTGCACTTCCCTGACGCTTTCAGAGGTCCCAATTCATCGAGGGCAGTCGTGCCTGTGGCCGGCAGCGCCTCGGCCGCACAGGCCGGGTCACGGCCGCCCTCCAGCCGCGGTGTGACGCCATCGTGCCCGAGGTGAACCCAGGTGTGACGTCAGCGGGACAACCCTCCCCGTGACGTCACCGCCTTCCCCTCACACCGCTGAGGGGACGAGCCTTCCCGCCTCCCTGCCGACCAATCAACGAGGCGCTTGCGTGTCGCGACCAATAGCGGGGGGGGTTACAACCGGCTCTGAACTTGCCGCCACTCCATTGGCTGTGCGGAGACCGCTGCCCGGCGGTGATTGGCGGCGCGGCGCGCGCGGTGGGGCGTGGCCCGGGCGGCCCCGCGGCGTGTGGGCCGCGCGGGTCCCGGTCCCGCCAT
>VZTF01003840.1:171555-215019 GCA_013397755.1 Cnemophilus loriae
GACCCTTTCGGGGATAGTGATGACTTCACGGCGGACGACCTGGAGCAGATCGACATCCTGGCCTCGCAGGCGCTGTCGCAGGATCCGCCCGCGGGACACTCGTGGGGAGCCCCGGAGCTGCCCCGGGGCGGGCGGCAAGGTCGGTGTGTCCCGGCGGCTGCCCGGCACTGCCCCGCTTGCTGCGAAAGGGTTTGGTGTCCCTTTAGGAACCACAGACCGGCCTGGGTTGCAAGGGACCTTAAAGCCCATCCAGTGCCACCCCCTGCCATGGGCACGGACACTTTCCACTATCCCAGGTGGCTCCAAGCCCTGTCCAGCCTGGCCTTGGACACTTCCAGGGATCCAGGGGCAGCCACAGCTTCTCTGGGCACCCTGTGCCAGGGCCTCCCCACCCTCACAGGGAAGAATTTCTTCCCAGTATCTAATTTAAATTTCTGTCAGTGTGAAGCCACTCTCTCTTGTCCTGTCACTACAGGCTCTTGTAAATAGACTTGCTCCATCTTGCCTGTAAATTGCGTTAAGGGAGTTGCTCCTGCCTGTTCCCCTGGCCACCAGCACCCCAGTGTGGTACCCCCGGTGCCAAGAGGGATGGTTGGGATTCAGAGGAATAACGAGAATAACAATCCCAGCAGGCACATTGCAGTGATCTCACGGCACCAGGAGCCCGTGCCTGGTGTGTGTGGGGGGTAACGCCAGCCGGGCATGTGGCTGCTGCATGTTAAAACATGCCAAATAAAAAACCCGCCAAATAAAAAACCCGAGTTTCCTAAACTTTTAACGTGCTTTAGCTATCACATTCTGGTAGCATGTTGGCTTTCAGATTTTTTTTCCCCTCTTAATTTCCACTAATAAACGCATAGCATGCCTTGTATTAACAGCTGACTTTCAGGTTTACTTTGAAAAAACCAAAAGCAGGGCTTTCTTCATAATGAAGCTTAGAGAGCTTGAATAGTCTAAGTGTGTTTTAGCAACCTTGACATCTGTCATCTCGCCAGGTGAACAAGTTTTCAGTGAACCCTTGTTTGTGCATTAACTGAAGTTATCTCAGAAGAAAGGCTTGCTTTTGCTGTAGGTCATCTGGCTGGTTTAAGATATGAGATGATCTTTAAGGTCCCTTTCAACCCAAACCATTCCATGATTAGAAATTTGAAGGGGCAGGGGTTCTTCTGTTATAAGAATTGATGCACAAGCACTAGCAAAGTTCCTGTGGTGGTTAGATGAGGCAGTTTACCTGTTTGTAATGACAGAGAAATACTAAGGCGTTCAGAGGTATGCAATGACAAATAACAAAACCTTGGTGTTGAGTCACCAGTGAGGTTCATCCATCGTTTGGCTTTTCCCTGCAGCAGGAAGCAGAGCAGAAGATGGTCTGATGAGGGATGCATTCCAGTTTGAAGTGCTGCAGACACAGCATGAAGAAGTCAAACAGAAGGTTGGCAATATCCTCCCCCCTCCTCTAAATATCACATTTTTGATAGGATTAACTGAAAGGTGGGAATAAATCCAGATCCAAGCATTTAATTCTAATCAAGTTGATCAATAATCTTTGTTATCCAGGGATGTGTTAAAATCATTATACTAGAAACAGCTCTAGTAATATTAAAGAGTGAGAGCAATATTTTATTTCTTGGTCAATTCAGATTAGCAAATGCTAATTTTTCAGTTTTGTTTGTTCCCTATCAAATAATTTCTGTGCCCTGACAGCCAGTCAGCCGGAGTTGTTTTGTTCAATTTAGAAGATTTGAGAAAGTAAAGTGACTTTTAGGTGACTTTAGGTTACTCTAACTGCTGGTGGTGCTTTATGGAAAGATACTCTGTTTCCCTTTCTCCGTTCTCTGAATCTTTCCCAGCTCTACTATATCCACCTTTGTCAGGGAATCTCCTGCCTGTACGCCATGTTAAATCATAATTTTACAGTTGTAGAGAGGTGTCTTTCTGCTCTTTTCTTCTTGCTTTCCTGAGTAACTTCTTTATTATCCCTCCAGAGCCTTGTCTCTGAGTGGTGGTGGCTGCTCAGGAAGCGTTAGAGACTGAGTATGTCACGGAGATACTGTCTGGGGGTGGCACCTTGTCTTAGGACAGAGTGCTTGGTGGCTGCCCTGACTGATGTAATCCTATAATTAAATTATCACTATTATCATCCAAACACTGAATAAATTATTGATGTGTGTGACTAGAAGACTTTTTTTAAAAAAAACCTCCAAAACATAATTGCAGAGAAGGGGAAAGAGGAGGATGGTCTTGTCATTTTTAATTATGTTAAAGAAAACAGGAGCTAGGCCTGATTTAATCAGAGAAAGATTAGAGGCAACATGTGTAGAATTTCTCAACTGGGTTACCAGGAGTATTTTTCTCTCTAGAAATTATAAATACACTTAATTTTCAACCTCATACTGATGCAAATACATACTTCTGGCTATATCCATCCTTTAATGGAATTCCTCTGTTTGCAGCTGAAAGAAATGCAGGATGAAATTCTCACTAAAAATGGAGAAATTAAAATTCTGCGTGACTCAATGCAGCAGATGGAGTGTGCTATGGAGGAACAGAAAAGATCATACCTGCTACTTGAACAGGAAAAATCTCAGATTTTAAGTGAAAAAGAAAAAGAGTTCTCCAAAAAGGTTTGTAAAAATGTCAGTTACCTGCAGATCTAATGTGCAGAAGCTGATTTATGACTTAATGATGTCACAGACCATTTAGTCAAAGGAAGAACATTTCTGTGAAGTTCCCACACAATGCATGCTTTTATTTTCTAACCTAGAAGAAAACATTTGTAAGAACTCGCTGAGGGTTTTCCCCTGCCAAAATAAAGGAGTGAAATTCAGGTGGTAGCAGTCTTCATTTCCTCGTTGCTTTTTCGAAGCCACCCCGAGAACATTGCAATTGGAATGTATTTTAGAGTGGGGAAAAAGCAACAGAACATGGTTTGTGCCTCTGCTCAGATGGCTGTTCCTGCTGCAGCCACCTTTGTGCAAGCCCTGATGAGGACAGGGGCTGCTTTTGTCCAGCTGGCTCTGCAGTTGCAGCCTCGCTGGAGCTCTGCCTTCGCCACCCACTCACAAAGGCTTCTTGCCTGAACTCCTGGCCCTGGGTTCTCAGGTAGTGTTAACTGGACTAAGGTTCATAAAAACGGAGATCTTGCGCGGAGCTCACAGTAGGCAGATGGTGATCTCGAGCTCTCATGGTAACTCGGTTGCTCTGCAGTTGCGCCGCCTCTCAATGGTAACAGTAAAACTGTCCCGAACTCCTCTTGCAGTTACAGTCGTTGCACTCCGAGCTGCAGTTCAAGGACGCAGAAATGAACGAATTAAGAACACGACTTCAGAACTGTGAAAGAAATAAACACCTTTCTCAGGCAGTTCCAACAACAAGGTAGGGGGGTTGGAAAAGGAATTTGTGTTCATTTTTGCAATACATGTGCTTAAACTATTGAAGGGATTTCTTCCTTCATGTAACTCTTAGCTCTATTGTCTTTAAAAAACATAACCAAAAAAGTCTGATGACATCTATGGAATTTGCTCAAAAAAGAGCCTTCCTTGTATCTGTGACAGAAATTCAGAGTTTTTAGTGAAGTATCTTTAAAACAGCAGTGCAAAGAAAACACGTTGTTGTTCAATAAAATAATTACAAAAGCAATACTGATTTGTCTTTTTATCTTAGCCCTAAAAAGAATCTTGTGGTACAAGTGAAATCAGAAGGATGTTCTCCGCAGCCTGGAAGAAGATCTTTTCCTACAAAGGAATCCTTCAATGCTGAAATGTCCACTAGGCCATCGTGTTCTTCAGGAAATTTGATGGCCCAAACTACTTCAATCAAAGAAGGTAAACCCACGTACAGCTTGCAACATTTTTAGCTGCATGTGAACATTCTGCATTAGAAAAGGATTTTGTGACTGAACAGTTGCTGTCAGTTTACAGTTATTTGTTTTATTTTGGTTTTGCTGAAATTTTTTTCCACTTTATGCCAGCTGGAGTTAAATAGCCATGACTGAAATTTGCATCAAGATCATTTTAATTCATACCTTAGTACCAGGTGCCAAAGTGCCAATGATGAAGTGGCCAGTGGCTTGCAATAAAAAACTTTATTGTGTGATGAACTAAAACATCCAAATTGTTCATCTGTCTTTTCTCATTAAATAAAGAATAGGAAATAATTTGCCTGTTTCTTGGTCTGCTAGTCAGCTAATGCATTTTTTTATTCTTGTTCTGGCTTTAAAGCTGACCTTTTTGGGGATTGGATTTTAAAGGGTACATATTTAGCCATATTGAAAGAAGCAACTGAAACAATGTAATCATTTCCTCTTTTATGTGTAGGGCAGTAATTCTCACGAAACTGTATCTTGAAATTCATTGAGTAAAAGCTTAGGAAATTAATATCTGCATATATTTGAAGATTGCTATAATACTAAACAAAATTAGTGATTATTTTATAGCAATGGGAAATAATAAATGGAAGAAACGTGGATATCATCAACTAATCCTTACTTGAAGAGTCCTGAAAAATCTGAGATGTCGCTGTCAGTTACACTGTTCATTCTGAAAATATGGGCAGTAGGAACTCCAGCAAAAACAAAAATGCAGTAGGTGAAAGCATTAGTATTGGTACTGTTTGTTATGGTAACAACACTCAATATGCCTATTTGTTTGAAAAAAATACATTTGTTTGCTTTTCTTCTGAACCCTGCAAAGCTTTTTGCCTTAGTTTGCCTGGTAATTGTGACATGTAGAGATGATTAAAAGATTATCTAACACTGTGGCTGAGTGTGTGTAAGGGATGGGTGCAATCTGTGTTCTCACAATCCCTGTTTGTTTCAGACAGGAAGATAACCCCTCCTGAAGTTTCATCCCTGAAGCAGCACAAAGCAACAGGAAAAAACGGTTCCTACAACTCTGTCCCCAGACGAAATGCACAAGGTAACTTAATTCTGTTAATGCAGAAATAAAACCAGGGAAAATGTACTTAAAAAAACCCAAAACAACCCACTATAAAGCATTTTCAACAGTCAGTTCCAAGAATTCTTCAAGGTACTATCTTAGTTACAGTTGGCAGTGGAATTGGATCACATAATTTCAATGTCTGGACTGGAAAATGGAGGGCAAGTCACCAGGACAGCTGGGATATGTGATCATTTGGCTCAAGCTACTTTGCTAATACGGGATCGTAATTAAAATACCTCTAAATATAATTTGGATTATATTTAAATATCTTAAATTCATTTTTCTGAAGATCATCCTCTTGTTAAGAAAGAAGATTCATAATGAAAAAACCATTTTGAGGTCGAGAGCACTCCAAACGAGGCTGATCTTTTGAAATACTGACTTTTTCTTGCTGATGATGGCAAAGCTACTCCAAAGAAAACTCTGTATCCTTCCAGGTTCTTTCTTGCTGAATGCACTGATGAAGCAGCCCATTGTCCCTGGGTCATTTCTAGGACTCTGCCACCTTCTTAGTAGTAATTCTGAGCCTCTACCTGGAGCTGTGTTGCCGCCCAGCTCTTTGGATACGTAAGTTTTATTTTCTTTGTTAAACTGTATCTGCCATGTTCAGCACAGGGGCATTCTCTGATTTTTGAAACACTTGGCCTCATTCCCTGTGGTAAATTCTGCTGTGCTTAGGCCACTTAGTGCAAAATTTGGAACATCATTCTGCATCTTTGATTATCACAGGTACTAAACACTGCAACATCACAAATAAATAAATAATGCTAATTCTCTATTAGGGGAAGGCACAGAACTAAACCTGGGAGTGGCTGTTAGCAGCTTGCATTGCAATGAGGGAAGCACAGAAACATGATCATGAGTTAAGGGGGAAGAAAATGTTGAAGATGTGGTTAAAAGTTCGTTTTGTATCTTCAAAATAGAAACTGTGTTCAATTTGTAATGCACAATTTGTGTGCAGTTTTCCAAGATATATTTATATTTCCTGGTAAAGCATTTTAAATATGAATATTGGATATGAATTATAATAGTTTTTCACTTTACAGAATTAGACTGTAGCTCCTGAAATACCTCTACTTTTCAGATAGGTTATTTTATTAGTAATGAAACCTTGAATGCATTGAAATGATTCTTCCATGCAGGTATCAAGGAGTAGGATGATGTTTTTCCCTCTTTTTTTGTATTTTGGAAGCAGACATCACTTACTACTCTGGCCTTTCTATTATTCAATTCATAATATGGATAACTCAGATTTCAACTCTGTTCTCTGCCTTTTCTTGTGAAGCATCTCCCTTTTACTTTTATTTGGACAGGAAGCCCACACAACTCCCCAGCAGCGGGACAACTCAACAAGGAATCACTCCTCTTGTACCCCTGCAAGAAGCTCAAAAACTGGCAATAACAGGACTGAACCTCATTGCTCTGGATGAAGGATTATCTGAGGGAAGCCCAGCAGAAGGCCAGCGAGGGCTCCTGCCCCTCACACAGAGCAGGATCCGAGGTGCTGTGCATCTCCTGCCCTTGGTGGAGCACCACGTTGGTGCCTTCTGCCGAGCAGAGCAGCTCAGGGACACGCCAGGGAATGGAGCTTGTGGGACCCATCAATCTGCTGCCTCCAGAGCCAGCTCAAACACGGTGTCAAGCAAGGAGGACTTCAGGTTGGCTCTTGAAGAAAATACTCTCGTATCACTGGGGATCCTTTATTATTTGGTGTTCTACAGCTGGGATGTTGTCCACGCGTTGCTGTCTGCTGAAGTGGAAAGAAGTTCTGCTGCTGGAGATGAACAGGTTTCCAAGATGGACAAAAATGTGTCATGTGACAACCAGTGTGACAATAAAGAAGAGAGCAGGACACAAGGAGGGCTCCCTGCAGCTCCACAGGATCCTCCCAATACCGATCGAGCTCAACATTCTTTGTTTAAAAAGCTGCTTCAGATTTTAGCTTTTTCTGCTTCAAGGGGCTGCCAGACTGACAATATCCTGAGCCAAAGCCTAAAGGTTTTGGTGAAATTAGCTGAAAATTCAACTATGGACTTGTTAATAAAGTAAGTCAGTAATAGCTTTAAAATGATTCCTGAGTCTGCTGTTTAGCAGTTTTCATTCTCTGTTGAAACTCATCTGGGCAGCTTTCAGTAGAAGTTGTGCCATGTATGAGAGAAACCACATCTCAGATCTCCGCTGAGAAGCAGCTGAGGATCCTTCTACTGCCTTTGCTCTTAATGAGTGTAATAATTATCCCTGATCAGTAACAGGGTTTGCTGATGATGTTCATATGAAGCAGATGCTGTTGCTTCATTGAAAGTGAAGAAGCTTCTTCAGGCCACATGCAGTTGATCAGAATATTTATAACATTCATTTTGGGGTTTTTGTGATTGCTGGGAGGTGCATAAGGAAGGAAAGCACAGGATCTCCTTCTGGCAGGTGTAACTGCCAGTGATAACTGCAGAGTGACTGCCAAAAGTAACAATGTTTTTCAGCATACTTTGTGACAGATAGTTTGAGATCAAGGATGTTCTGAATAGCTAAAAAGGCACAAATTATGACACTATCTACAAAAAATAGAGTATTTTCAACTTGTAAGAGCACTTCTCATTTCTAACTAAGTTTTGTTTTGAAGTTTCCAGCACTTACTGAGCAGCCAGGTACTGCAGCGCTGTCTGTGTCCCGAGACCCCTCTGCCTGCTGTGCTGCTGACTGTGAGACTCCTGGGTGTTCTTGCTCAGCACCACGTGTTGGTTGCTCAACTCTGTTCTCATTCAGGTAAAAGACTGCAGGACACAGAGAACTGTCATTATGGCTAAAAGTAGTGCAAACAGGCCTTGCTCCAAGGTGCTGAAACCCCAGAAGGCAAAAAGCCTGCTGTGTTATCTGAAAACTTGTTTTCTAGTTATGATTTGGAGAGTATTTGTCTTGTGCTGTCTGTCTACAAGCAGTGCTTTTGACAGCCATTTAAAAATCACTTTCTAGACTGTGTATTTAAGGTTGATGAGGAAAAAAAGGGCTTTTGAGGAGTTTCAAAGTTAAATTTATCTGCGTTCATGGCACTGCTGAGTTTAGGGATTTCAGTTGTTCTGAATGACAAATGGTCTCTGTTCTGTTCCTTATGACTGAACCAGGACAGGATTACCACAAAGGCAAATATGAAGTTTAGAGATACCAATTTCCTCAGCATTGCTGAAGATGTGAGAAGTAAAACAAGAAGCTGAGCCTGTACCACGAGTCCTAGGATAGCACTCAAAATGTTTTCTTGCCTGATAGAATTAATTTTTGTCATGAACAAGTGGCTGGTTGGGAAAAGAACGAAGTTCTCTCTGTTTCAGACACCTGCCTTCTCCTTGCACTCTACATGTACATAACATCAAGACCAGATAAATCAGCATCTGAAATGCTTTGGCTTCAGCTGGAGCAAGAGGTAACCACGGCTGAGTGTCCATGTGCTCCTTCCCTCTCCTTCCAGTTGGGGGAGTGGGAGGAGCAGGACAGTGCACAAATTGTCTGAAAACAAGTTCTTTCTCTAGCTGAAATAGAAAACTGCAAGTATGGGCTTGCAGTAAGGGATTACATTGCTTTTTGAAAGGACCTGCTTGAAACTGAATCAGTAACTATCCCTAAAGAGAGCATTGGTCATAATAGTATTTTAGGTCACAAAAAAACCAAGGAAGATCCTAGGGTGGCTGCAGATGTTCAGCACCATTAGATCAATGGAAGAGTAAAAAGAAGCAAGATCTGTGTTTCAGTTTGATTGTATTTATTACATCTAAAAGGCATTCTGTAGTGATTTAGGATTTATATTCCTTGCATTCAATGGAAATGCTAACTTGCTGTCTAATAGTCACGGTTACATATAGAAAGAATAGCTTTTAAACCTAATTTGTGCTGTTTGTACAGACAGAAGTGACTTGTTTGAGGTTCTGTTTGCTCTACTTCCCTCATTTTAAAGAATTTTGAACCATTTCCATTATGCCCCTACCTGCATTGTTATATTAAGTGTAAACACATTATTTGTATGCAGTGAATTAAAGGCCACTGACCTCGTCAGCCTCGCTCATCAGAAAGTTGAGAAGGTTTCTATGCGAGGCAAATTCTGTGTCTGTAAAGTGTTACAGGGAAAAAAAACTTGTACAATTTGGAGGGTAAAAGAGATCAACAGTTAAGAAAAAAAAAAACAAACCACTGAACAATTTTTGAAACTAGCAGTGAATTATCACTTCTACCTCTCCTTATTTGCAACTGAGCCCTCACTCTGACACAGCTTGTGTTTGTAATAGACAGTCAGGCTCCTGACACGCTGCATGTGGTGCTCCAGACCAGCAGTTTTATTTCCTGGCACAGACTGTCAGTGCAACCTTGAGGTACGTTCACCACAGTCCCCCAGTTTAACCTGCTGAGAACTTCCAAGTACTCAATGCTAAAATTGCTTTTTGCCCCTTTTATTTTTTTTTTTTTTTTTGCTGTAGTGAAACAGAAGTGTCCTGTACTTTAGAGGATGCCACCTTCTAAGGAAGCTTGCTTTGGCTTGCTAGAAAATGTTCTGAAATTTGAAAGTTTGAAGAGATTAAGCAGTAAAGTTCATACTGAAATAAGTTTTCTGCTCGTATATTTTTACTCTGTGCATTGAGGCACTGTTTTTCCTCTTGCAGGTGGTTAAGGCACTAATTGTAATGTTGCACAGACAGTGGATGAAGATCAGAAGATCTGAGACCAGCTTGTGTGCGCATAAGAAACAAGTTATTCAGTTTTTACGGGATGCTGTTTTACTCTTGCACAGCCTGTCTCAGAAAGATAAACTGTTCCATGAGCACTGTTTGGAAGTTCTCCATCAATATGACCAAGCCATGCCAGGCATAAGAGCCATTCTCAAAAAGACTCAAAAACTGAGTGCCTCTGAAGGTAAAAATCAGTCAAATGGCTTTTTTTCCATGTTGCAGAAATAAAAATTTCGCTTCTGTCACTTTTCTCTTTTAACAAGTACCACAGCTGGTTGTTGCTCAGACCTCTGGAGGCAGTTTACATTAGATATTAGGAAAAATTCTTCCCTGTGAGGGTGGGGAGGCCCTGGCACAGGGTGCCCAGAGAAGCTGTGGCTGCCCCATCCCTGGAAGTGTCCAAGGCCAGGCTGGACAAGGCTTAGAGCAACCTGGGATAGTGGAGGGTGTCCCTAAAAAAGGCATTAAAGAAAAGAGGGGGAGAAGTTTGTGTGACAGAACACAAACCTAAAGACCTGTTTGCATGGAACCTTCAAAAATTATATTTGCTGTAGTCGTCTACTAGTATGTCTTGAAGTGCAGATACCAGCTATAATTATACTGTATCAAGTAGGAAAAAAAACCACATTCTCTGAAACATTATTGTTTTTTGTTGCAGAGCTGATTTTGGATGAATTGTATCCTCCTGAGCCAGAAGACCAAGGAATAGACTCCAGCTAGCCAACATCAAAGAGCAAAGATCTCTGTCCTTCCTCATCTGAATCACCATTGCCAATGTAAATGTGAACTTTAAATCATTCCTTTAAGTGATAATCTTGGGTTGCACTCTAACACAGCACAACTAAGACGCTTCTTTGTTGTAATTATTTCAGTGCCATCTAAATGTAGCTGAAAAGCAAAGGAATTTTGATGAGAGAGTGATACTGCTGTGCAAATGCACTCAATGGCTTATGACTGGTTCTGGTTATGAATTTCATCCTGTGTGAAACTGCTGTGAATGGAATGGAAATTTCTCTCTGTTCTCCATTTTACTGTGACTACAGCTGAATTTATGATGTTGAATGTGCCAAGGTGTTTGGCATCACTGCATTCATATGAAAGCCTTTTGAACACATTTGTTTCTTTTGTAGCTGTACCACTTTCTTGTGTGACTTCCAGAATTTTAATATTGTTGATATTAGTAAACAGTTTACGGTGATTTTAAAAACCCTTCTAGAAATAACTTAAGAGTTAGCAGTTCACTACAGGGCTTTGAATTTCTTGCTGAGGGTTGGTCACCTGAGCTCACTCAATTTCATTAATCTGGTGAAAGTGTAATTACTGAGATGGCAAAACAAAAAATACTAGAACTTACATTTTATAATTCCCCTTAAAAGAGTAAGATGGTACTGTTGAGGAGTTAATCCTAGGCAGTAGAAGGCTATTTAAATATGTGCAGAATGACTGCGGGTTTTGGTCATAGTGAAGATGAAGGAGCATCTCATTCATAGGATTCAGCACCAAAGATTGGAGGAAGAGCTGCTGCCCCACCCTTTGAAGTGTGCATGATCCTCACACACTGTCACACTGGGCTGCAGCTCATCAGCTGAGCCTTAGACCCTACAAAGGGAAGTGTGAGTGTTATTAAAATGAGCCCCCAGGTTTGTGTTTTGAGATGGGAGAGCTTTTTTCAATTTTCAACAGGCACTTGGTTAAGAAAGAGCCTGGATCCAGGAACCAGGAGGACAAGAGACTGTACTAGAGTGGGAAGGAAGCCCTTGGAAGATTGGCAAACATTCAGTTCTCTGGTCATGCCCAAACAGGCTGTGACCTGCCCTGGAGCAAAGAGCCCACTCCAGTGTGCTCAGCAAGCTCCTGGCTTGGCTCTTGCTTTGGAAGAGAACTTTGCCAGAAATGCCTATGCAGGAAAAACCAGGATAATAATCCAGGTCCTTCCTCCCCCGAGCCTGGGCTCAGCCTCCTCCTCTCTGAGCAGCAGCTGCACCAGGCAGGGCCAGGTCCTTTCTGTGAAACACAAGCTGCCAACTGCTCCTCTCAGTAACAGGTTTCAAGTCCCTTGTAGCATCTGGAAAACTGCCATTTTCCTGCTGAAATGCACCAAGGAAGGATGCACAGGCACAGAGCAGCAAAGCCTTCCGAGTCTGTGTGTGCTTGCATGGTCACGAGCCTGGAACTGTCACCAGGGCCCTGGACAAGACAAGCTGCAGAGGCTGGTGTGACAAAAAACATTTGATTTGTCCATGTAAAATAAATAAATAAGCAAATAAACAAAGCAACCCAAAAAAAAAAAAAGGAAAAACAACCTCCAAAGAGCATTTCCTGGTCTTCAGAATTAGAGAGAGGAACTGGCAAGTGCATGTAAAAGCCCTTTCCTTCCTCAAAACAAAAATAAACATTCAGATAATTCTTGAAGAACAGCCCAGTGAGCAGGAGCTGTGGTAAAGCAGTCTCTGGCCATGAGCCTGCTGTGAGGGTCAACCTTAGAGCTGTCCTAACAAAGATGTGAGAGTCACCTCAAATATCCCAAAATGCAGTGATCTGCCATCACTTTTCAACCGTTCTCACCACTTAATTTCTCTAAACAATTTGAGTTTATAGAGATAAGAGACATTTAACCTGTCTGGGTGAACAGACCAAATGAACTGTTGAGAGTTCGGACAAAACCCAGTTAAGGAATCCCAAACTGCTGGAGCAATCCAGTTAGAAAAAGTTGTTTAAAAAAAAATCCTGGCTTCATCTAAAGGGTTCGTGTATGGCAACTTGGAAAAACGGAGAAGTGGATTATTGCTAAACTTTATATAAACAGAAGAGTTATCTGTGGAAAAAACTGGTGGGAAATTCCTAGCCCTTCCCTCCTGGCTCTGCATCCCTTCCCACCCTCCCCCTCTAACAGACAACACCCAAACATGTACATTTACATTCTCACTGAGTTTTCTCCCAACTCTGGAGTTTAAAGTAGTACAACCCAGGCTCCATACACCAAACAGATCCAAACCCCTACACTTTGACTGGCAGGAATTACAGTAACATCGTGTTATTGTGAAATTAAACCACAGCTTTTAAAATTGAAGGCATTGTCTGTTCACATTCCTAAGGAAAAATGACGCTGTACTCCTAAAGAGAAAAGGCAGAAAAAAATATACTTACAGAACCACCATAATTCATTATTTAAGACATGTACAGTGACCCATCTTGTAAGGATCATTTTAAGATTGTGCTGACTTTCAGTAATTCTTCCCTTTTTACATTCTCCTGGAATTTTTCTCAGGATTAAAAAGAGCCAATCATGTATGCAACAGCTGATTATCCCTGATCATCAGTTCTTCACTCCCTGAAGAACTCCCAGCACAGCAGCTTTTCCACAGCCACTCTGCATTTCCCCACCATGTTACAGATAAGCTGTGCCTCGGTGTTAACTGAGAAAAGCAATTTACTCTGGCATCAAGCACCGTCACAGGACTGAACAATGAAGTACTGAGTGAAGGAAAGCCACTAGGCATGTTCTACACGTGATTATCACATTCCTCAGCAGCAGCCACCCATCTGTTTCCTTGCCCGTGGGGATGGCAACCAGGTCCCCCGTGGCTGAAAGCTGAGCTCAACAGAGCTGCTTTTTCCTGCTCAATGAGCTGTACTTTCTACACCTTGCAGAATCACTCACTTGGTGAGATTGAAAGGGGCCTCTGCAGCTCATCCAGGCCCCAACTGAAACAAACTCCCACAGAGAAGCCAAACAACTGCTTTGTGTCACGTCAGGCCTCAAAACCCCATCGTTTTAAACCAAGCTGAGAAAGGTGAAGATGGCAAATACAAAACACCTGATCCTGTAGCACACAACATCCCTGACCTGAGCTGGATTTATTCATATTAATCCCACCAGTGTGAGCTACTGCTTAAAAACCTGTGCTAAACAATTAGAACAAAGTCATCCTAACCATTGAATGTTTTTATGTTACAGTCTGCAATATTATTCATGGCTATAATGGCCAAATGGTTACAATTAAGGTCAAATGCAGCAGTTCTGCCTGCACGGACTGTGTGTTATCTGCTGGGAATGTAACAGCAAATGCAATCTTCCACTTCCAGTGTAAATTGTTAAAAAATGTACACTGTTGATTGTAATTTAGCAGACTGGTAAGAAAAGGTGATCTGTGAGCTCTACAAAGATCTACAAACCCGCTGAGGCTGAAGATTATCAAAGTGCTTCCAAGAGCAAGGGCCAACACCTTCACAGCCTGAAGTGTGACTGCCAGCACTGCTGAGCACGGACCAATCTGAAAACTTAAGTCTTAAAGCTTGTCAGTGCAACAGCTCCTCAAAGGCTAACCTGCTTTTGAAAATATCCAGAGGAAATAGCCACTTTATTTTCATATATGGTCAGAATGTAACAACCAATGCCTGTAGAGTGTCCTAACAGAGGTAGCACAAACAGTAATGTTTTAGTCTATGCACTAATCACGTGGTAAGGTTGGTGTTTTGAGAATGAACAATTTGTTTTGCTAAAGAACCTTCTTTACAGCACAGCTGAGCTGCAACCCCTGTCCAGCAGTCTGTAAAGGACATCCTACCTGATTCCAGGGGCAAGGTACCGTTGGAAAGTGAGCCACAAATCCCACTGCAGGAGCAAGAAGTGTTAGAATGAAAAGGCTGCAGCAGCTGATTTAAAAGTTATTCTGACTGCAGTAATGGAAATGGGCTATCAGGGCTTGTTTTATAATGGCTAATTGGCCCTGAGTAGAGGCTGTCTTTGCAGAGGACACAATTCCATTATTGCAGAAGCCTGAGCTCTTGGAAGGATAAAGTAACATTTTCTTCACCTTTCTCTCACCTCTGACAGCTTTAACTTGTGCACTTTTTTCCCCTCCCGTATGGCTCACTGAAAAGCTGTAAATCTGACCAGGTTCCTGTGGTACAGGCTGCAAAAACAACTAGATGAGGTCAAATAATAACCAGAGGGAAAAAAATAGGCCCTAAACCAGTGGCTAAAGCAAATCTGGTGAGTTATTACAAGTGCCGAGATACAATACTGAGTTTCCATGCTTGGAAAAAATAAAACAGGCAAGAATTGTTTGTTTGGCACTGATTGCTGAAGTTTTTCCCTCCTGTGCGTCCAGCTCTTCCCACACAACCCTGCCATGAGTTTTAAATGCACGCCAAGTTTTGCTCTGGAAAAACTCACACTCCCATAGACAACTGCTGATTAAACACGATGAGAACATAACCAGCAATATTCCTCACCTAACCCTGGGCTCTCAACTTTTCAGTTCAGCAGTTTGCTCTCCTATATGACAGTTTGCTGCAATAAAGGGTGAAGGCACCTTTGAAACCTGATGTGCTCCTTAAGGGAATCTTCAGGCTTTAATCAAAAGCCAGGTTCTGCTCTTCAGCCCTGTGTGCAGAGGGGAAGGCATACAGCTTTCCTCTGAGCATTTCTCTGCCTGTCACTTCTCAAACTCAGCCAAACTGCACAGGTGCACCTGCTAAAAGTCATGGGACAAGAGAAAGAGATGAACTAAAAAGCAGTCCAACAAAATCATCACAAATAACTGCAATTTCCTGGTGTCATTTCCAGCCCAAACATTAATTATATGTTTTCTAGATTTAGGTTTTTAGGAGCATACGTTTTGTCTGCTGCCCCCAGTCAACTAAGAGAAAATGTGAAATAAAACTGAAAGTGAAATTATCTATACTGCACCTCCAACACATTATCAGCCTGCAGCTGAGACTCCAACAAATTCAAGAAGTAACACTACAAAACTACCCAATTAATGTGGGGTTTTGATTGGGTGTTAGTGGGGTTTTTTAAATTTCTATGTTTCTCCCTTTGTTTTTCTTTTAAATGCTACATTAGAACGTAGCTGGCAATTGAAGGTAATCATGATGATACATTAAACACCAATTCACTGCTGCATGGTGTCATATAAAGAGTATTCTTGACCTGCTCAAAGAAAATATTTTCAAGTGAAAGACTATTGAGCCAGGGCGTGAATACAACCTTTCTAAAGCATTTTTATCAAAACTATAAAATACACAAACACTTCAGCAAAAACATTTTCAGACAGAGTAGAAAGCATCACTTACCTCATGTTGAATTGGTCAAGTTGATGAATGAGGCATAATACTGAACACACAAGACTAAACAGGTTGAGAAGAGATTTTTAATGGCATTACAAACTTCCTCAGAATCAATCCTTTTGGATTTGCTTGGCAGCATCCTGTCAGAGGATCATTCAGGAGCTTACACTGTCTTTGCCTTATGTTGTGACCTGTAATTTTGGTTAGGTTTCAGTCTCCACCACCAAAAGTGACATTCATGATACAAGGTGACTTAAAGTACACTCAGTAACACGAGCTGTCAAGCACATGAAGGAAAATGCAGCTTTGCAGATACACCCCTAAATAATACTCAGAATGAGGCTAAGAAAACCAAGCTGACAGAATGTACTTCAAACACTGCATTTATTACAAAGGTGCATAGAGTTTATGCCATTTGGTTTGAATACTTATGTTTAACCTACAAACAACATACAAAGCGAGGTTACAGTATGTAACAAAAGCAACAATGATTTTCTAGTAAATTCAATATTCTACTATCTTTAATTTCACAAAACATTTCCAAAACAAAGGCACTTACAGAATTAAAAAAAAATAAGATGTATCAACATTTGAAGTCTTAGCTCCCTCCCCCCTCCCTACAGCACTGTGGAGAACAAGTGTGACGTGAAGGCAACAGCTACTGGGACTGACACATCAGCAGTGCTTAAACTGAAAACTTATGGATCATCTCCATCTTTTCTATAACCATCCCATTCTCTTCAGTATTTGAAAACAAGCTTAAACTGAAAACTTATGGATCATCTCCATCTTTTCTATAACCATCCCATTCTCTTCAGTACTTGAAAACAAGCTTCAACAAGGCTGCAGGGCAAGAACCAAACAAAATTTGGTCCTACACCTCATTGTTAACGATGATTAATGCACTAACAATAAGAAAACATCTGATTAATTGTGAACTGGACCATTTTCTCTTCTTTCAGTAAGTTTTGTAACTGAACTAGTAATAGTACTGCTAAGGCAGTTCCTTGTGTATTACTGATTGATCTCTTCACTTGTATACAGTTATCATTTGCACATGTCCACTGAAGGAAAGGGTCCATTTTCAGGCTCCTTAACCCTACCCCTCATCTCCCACCACCCCACACAGAGCAGTGGCAATTCAGGACAATCTATTTGGTCTGTACAACTTCCACCCCAAAACCTCTCATTTGGGAATGTCTGTTATTGCTGCCACTTTACTTTCCTGCCATCTCCTCAGGGATGATGACTGAGCCAACCTGCCATGAAATTGCAGATTTCTCTCTCACAACCCCAAACAGGACACTGTGACTGCCACCAACTGCTCCCTTTGTCACACCACGTGGGGGACAGGAAGAGCAGGGCACAGTCCCAACCTCAGGAAGCCCCACACTGGACGCTGTACCCGTGCTCTCCCTGGCCTGGCTCCACCCAGCCTAACAAAGGCGCTGCAACAATCTCTGCCCTCCTTCTCCACCAATAAACACCAGCGGTAGGATCTATAGCAAGGGATTTAATTCTGCAGTTACTCAGTGCCCTCCCACACAGAAACATTCTGGATTTCTACACTTCTTTCTCTACACCATCCATTTTTGGTTGTTCCCATGTAACACCTAAGAGTGTGATGGAGTTTTGCCCAATTTCTCAGCTGACGAGGCAGGAAAAAGGAGGGACACACAGACACAGGATACATGGATGCATGCTCTGTGAGTGCCTCTTGGCACCATTTCATGCTCTTAACTTCAACACTCAGAGAGGTGGAACAGAGGGGCACGGGTTGTCACGAACCCCAATGTAAAAACTTTCTACAAGTTTCTTCTGAAATGCCCTGAAAACTTTCTTAAAAAAAAAATCAGAATAATCCAGAAATAGAATAAAAAAAATCAGGAAGAGGAACAAAGCTGCCTTTGACAGCAGCAATCTCCATCCACTCTGTGAGGTAAAACAATGCCACCAAACAATAATATACCTCAAATGTAGAATCACAGGACAAATGGCTCAATGGCCTCTCTAAAAAAGTAAAATCAGTGTAAAAGATATGTTAAAATTATTTCACTGGTTATGTCACAGTGATACATGCAAATAACTACATAGTTCTATGAGGAATAACAACAAATTGCATTTCAATGTTAGAAAAGACAGAATTGTTGAGGACAGAGGAAAAAAAAACCTCACCTTATTTTTTTTGTGCAATAAAAGATTCATAGAGCCTAAATCCTCAGCAGTGGTAATAGTCATGAAGATGTCTCAAGATGTGTCATGACTGAAAGCATTACCTTCTAAAAAATACATTACCTGGCTGTGACCAAATCCTTCCCTTCCCTGACTTCTCATTCTCTGCTCAGCTTTATGGGAATGCCAAAGACAAAAGAGAGGATTAATGCTCACTCTGTCCCCTCACCCAGCACATTGTTACTCCAGTGCTGACTGGGTTTATAAAGGTCTATAATGCTTAAGTTCCTGCCACCTACAGTTCCCACTAGAGACAGTGGAAAACCCTGAGCATTTGAAAACCCCAATCTTCTGCTGACATCCCATCTCTCCTGTAAAATAAATTCCTTCCCTATGATGAGGCAGGACTGAATGCTGCCAAGGTACTTCTGCTTAGCATGTGATTACAGGCCTGACTTTAGCTCCAAACTCATCAACAACAGATGGCTGAAGTAAGCTTGTCCAACAATACCTGAACAAGAAATATTCATCCAGTAATTTTTATGAAGAATTTTCAGGTTTTCAGCTTTTGATCTATTTGGTCCATTAAGTGGCAGAGAGTCTGTTAATTTCTAGCTGTAACACCCAATGGAGGCACAGTTTATAAGCCTTAAAATTGGGACAGAAAACAAGGAAATTACCAGCTCATGCTATTTAGAACTAGTTCAAAGACAATTAAACATGGTTTGCTACCCCTTACCAAAGGTAAATGTGTTGCAAAAAAGGAAAATTCCCTTTTGAATGGTAAATGAAATGTATTAAATGGTAGCTTACCTAACAATAGTAGCTTCAAAACAGGCAGAACTTACATAACATGTATCAGGTAGTTTCTTAGAGGTTAAGTTTTTACATTTTAATACTGTGCAAAAGATTGCTACAGCTTTGGGTATTTGACAATGCTCATATTAGACCATTCCTCGCAAAATTATTGCACAGCAAATGGTATTGTGGTTCTGTATTTCTGAAATACTCCTTCTTCATGCTTTTCTCATTGTATCTAGAGCAAAATCTCTTTTTGTATTTGCTTGAGGTATAAATTAACTTCTGCAAGAAAAATACTCCTTCCTTGGAGCATTAAAAAAAAAAAAATAAGATACTGAACTGATTTTCACTCTACTTAGACAAAAGATTGTTGTCTTCCAGAAAAATATAGTACAGATGCATGGTGTAAACAGAACAAATTATATTTTGAAAAGTTTTGTATGCAGAAGCACAGTAGAAGAGCTTTTCAATAGGTGGGCTTCTGAGGATCCATGTAGGCAGGGTTGTAAGGGGGCTGGGTGGGGTAAGGGGCTCCAGCACCAGCTGCAAAAGCAAAACACAAGAAAAAACAGATTTGTAAAATGTACATTCTGAATTCTACATATAAAATGGAAACTTCTGTTTTGAGCACACAGTTAAGAGGTTCGACTTAGCCAGTATCTTAATTGGACTTGAAAACAGTTTGTGCCCACCCACAGAACATCTGCATTTCAGGAGTAAGATCACAAAAACCTTTGTTCTTGTTGGCTTTGGGGTATTTTGATGCTGAGTGTACATGAGTAGCCTTCAGGGGAGAACCTAGCCTAAAAAAAAGGAACGCATCTGGTCCAAAAAAAGAGCCAGTGGAAGTCAGGGGTGCACATGCAACAGGATATACCTGATAGTGTGCTTAGAAAAAAACAAATCACTGGGCAAAAGAAAAAGGACTAGAGAAATCATTTTAGGATTCCTTCAGGGAAAACGCTTTCCTGGTAAGTGTCAGAGAATTAATTAAGAAAGCAAAATAAAAGCGAAAAAATATTCCACCACTACTGAGCACATGAAAGAGTTTGACTTATATACCAGGCGTGTATCCCTTGGAAGAGATCCTTATTTCCTACAGTTCTGAGAAAAGCTCCTCTTAAGTGGCATCTTCACTTTCAGGTCTGTCAAACAGCACGAGTTTGTTCAAGCAGCACCTGATCAGATCCCTGGAAAGTGCAAGTGTGTTTATCTTCTGCTGATCCTGTAAAGTGAGTGGGTTCGGCTCCTGCGTGGCAGAGCAGGTATTCTCCCCTGGCATGTGACCTAATTAAGAGCCTGCTCCTTGGTTAACAGACAGGAGAAATGAAGGAAAGAACTCTCACACTGAGGCATTTTCAGCTGTCAACATGGAAAGTGCTTTGGTATGTTCCCAGAAAAAAAAAACCCAAAACAACTGTTTTAAGAACTAACAAACCAGCAACAGCCTGAGAAACCAGAGAGTAGGAGAAGTGAAATGACTAATTTATTGCCTCCCTCATATGAAAAAGATGAAGCCAAAGCACTTTGGAATAATCCCATAAAACCCACAGCTTCTTTGGCATTTATAACAGAAAAATAGAGTCAACGGTCCTGCCAAGTCAGTGTTTTCACATGTGGGGCTGGTTTGCACATTATTAATGTACAATTTCTAACTGTCTGCAAATCTTTCAGACCATGAAAAGCCATTTTATATTCGAGTTGTCCTGGAAGTTACTTTCTAAGGCCATTATCTACTAGCCAGGACTATGTTTGTTACTTAAAAGGATGAACAGTGAGGTTTTTAAGAGGGCTTGAAGATCCTATAGGTAACAGCCTAGTTTTGGCCCCTCTGAGCAGCTAGGAGCCAGCTGCTCAGAGAACAACTGGGAATTGTTCTACCAGCAGAAGTGGGAATTAGTCATTGCAAAAATAAGGCCGCATGGAAACAATGCCGTGAAAGAAGGAAAGCTGAAGAAAAAAAGATTCTGATAATTCTAACTGCAAGTTGTCAATAGACTTCTCCTTCCAACCCCTTTGTCATGGGCAGGGACACCTTCTCTGAGCCCAGGTTGTTCAGAGCTCCATCCAAACCGGCCTTGGACACTTCCAGAGATGTGTCCATAGCTTCTCTGGCCAACCTGTGCCAGGGCCTCACAAACCTCACAGTACACAATTTTTTGCTCATAATTACTCTAAACTTGCCGTCTTTTAATTTGAATCCATTCCCCCTTGTCCTGTCACTACATGCTCTTATAGAATAGAGCTAGCAAATATTAGATTAGAAAGGGAATGTGGAAACATCCAACTCATGTATACATATATGTATGTAGATATATGTTAACTGGCTTTGATTTTAATATTAAATGTCAGCTGAATTAGTAAAACCTTCTACTGGATCCGCTGACAGTCCCACACATTGCCAAACTTTGCCAGTACAGCTCCAGCTCACACCTCCCCTGGCAACACTTAACATAGAAAAGGCGACAGGGAAATTTCCACCAGGGTGAATAACAGCACCCACCACAACCTGAGTTCTACCTAATTCGTTTACATTTGTATTAACACAGCCACAGAAAATAATAAATGTAAATAACACAAGGTCTTCTCCAGAGCAACTGTGCCTTTAGCTGTTTAAAGAGATGAAGAAGCACTCACTGCTGCCTTACCTGCCACGGTTTCATGGTAAGCCGGGGGTCCCGCCGGCTGCGTGGGGTAAGGGGGAGGGTACTGTGCAGGGTACGGAGCCACCGGCATCCCCGCCTGGGGCTGGATAGCCATGGGCTGGTAGCCTTGATATGGAGCTGCTGGGTAGTTGGGTGGCACTGCTGGTTGCTGGGGATAGGCAGAGTGAACCACCGTCGTGGTGGCAGTGGTGGTCACCACAGCTACAGGCAAGGAAAAGGAACGTGGTTAGTGCTGGTGGTCCCTAAACAAAAACCCCAAACGACTCCCAGACCCCACCCCCCCATGGCAGCAGGGAAGAGACCTTCTAAATGCTCAGAAAATATTCCAAAACATCTCTCTGCAACTTCACATTCTGAAGCAGCTTAAATGCTTATTTTTAGTATTTAGGTATTGCAACTTCTGAGCAGAGTATTTTCACCTTTCATAGGAACACAATTTTCCAGGAGGGATGAAAAAAAAAAATCCTCTTCAAAGATGTGAAAAAGAAAATAAATCTAGAGCTACTTACGCCGCGGTCTTCGACATGCTTTGTACAGACAGCAACAGGAACAGGTGAGGCACAGAATAATAGTAATGACAATCACTGCACAAACAGTAACTCCAATGGCAATAAGGGTTCCAAAACTGCAAGAGAGAGACCACCAGAATTGGTAAGAGTCACTCCTTAACCAAACCTGTAGCTAACACATTGCTCCTCCTCCAACCTCCCAGTACTTATTGGACTAAGAAACAACTGTGCAAGGCAGTGCTGCAGGAGGTCGGGTCTGCTAAGCCAGGGGAAGCTGAACCACCCCAGCCAAGGGGTCTTTGGTCCCTCTCGTTTTAGTGTGACTGTGATTGTTGCTGTTTTAGTGAACACACAGGTTCAGAGCATGCCCAAAATGAAGCACCCCAGCCTTCGGGGTGACAGCAAGTTCTTCCCACATTCCCTAAGACCTCCCAGTCCCAAACTCAAGACAATCTCAGCACTGAACACATTCTTGGCAGGCTCCTTGGCATCTCTAAGCAGGTGTTTTAGAATGCATGTTTCACAGAGTTAGCAAGAATTGAAATTCTGACTTTACTGCAACAGCAAGTATGCCAGGCTACATTACGAGGTACAAAAACACTGCCTAAAACTCCCAAATTTCTTATGGGAAGACCAGAGATTACAACAGCTTTGGAGAAAAGGTATCACAGCAAAGCCAGTGACAATTCCCTTTAAAGTGCTAAATGAAATGATCTGTTTCCTACTGTCTGAAATCAATAAAGCCCTTCTTCCATGGAAGCCAAAGTCTCCAGCATTCTTATTTCTTAAAAAACACACCATGCATCAGTTTTGGGAACAATTGCAGGAAGTCAATTTTAATGAACAACCAGCTCTAAAATAATGACCAGAGAGCCAGTTTTGCATCCATCCTGTTTTTGCTTGTTGGTAGAGATTTTGGCTACAGAACTCCTTTTGTTTTTTTCCTGCTCAGTTTCCTGTTAACAGCTTTAAACAAAATGACACATCTCCAGAGCCTCCAGCAATTTTCACTTGGCTACCAAACACCCACCAAATGTGAAAATTGCTTTTGAGTATCAGTGAAACTGGAAGGTTAAATAACCGACAAGAAGAATTGCAAAATACTTTACCCCTAGCCCAAATTTAAAAGACTTCACCTCAGTGTCTTCTAGAGCAACTTAACCCTTAGTAAGCTGAGCACTGACTGAACACAAGCACTGACAAATAAAAAAGGCTCAATTTAAAATGCATTCCTTCCCCTTAAGAGAGGTTGCATCAATTTTATTCTGTTTCTTCAAAAACTACAAGAAATAGCTTGGGTCAAGCATCTTTGAAAAAAATTAGCAGCGATTTTATGAAACTGTCACTGTATCTAACTTGAGCACTGATTTTGTGAAGCACTAAATACAGCACTATGGATACAACCATGCAGTACTAAATGGGATACTGTGGATTGCCCACATGCACTGCAATTAAGCGTTTACATGTGAAGCAGGAAGCAGGAACTGCTGCAGCCTCCTGAAGTCACAGGAACCATGTCAGAAACACTGCCAGGAAAGTAAATGGATTACTGCAACACAACCACGGGATGTAAAGGTGCAAACAATGTGTTGAGGAACATGTGTATATGTTTTGCCCCATTTATTTGCACCCTTACAGAACGTTTTTGAGATGCTGACCTAAACATGCACTCCTAAACACCCAGCTTTTAAGTGCCCTCTCATCCTCGTGAGCATCAGCTTCATTTCAGAGCAGTAAGTTCACAGCCAGCTCATCATCATTCAGAAAGTCCCATTTCTTTCAAGCCTGGTATAAAAAGCAAAATACAAATGCGATTTCAAAGGAAGAAAACAGAGACAGAACTGCACTCAATGGATTCCTACACTGAATTACCCATCCCGATTCCAATGTTCACAAGAAACAGCATGAACACCTGTGACGAACTACAGACACCTTCAGAAACTGCAGGACAAGAAATGCCAACTGCAATTTCAGATACTTGTGAAGCAGCAAAGAGCTTTTTCGTTCCTCTTGTTCCCACTTCTGGATCAGCCCTGAAAGAGCTCTCTCACTAGGGAAGTTGACATTACTTCCATTACACACTGTTATTCCCCAACAACACTAGCAGAGACAAAGTAAAGGAGTCTTCTAGGTTCTTCCTCGGGCTTTTTCCCCACTAAAAGGAAAAACCCCTTTTTTCTAGTGAACTATGCTGAGGAAAGAAATTCTTGTGTCAAGGAAAGAGATTAAGGCTGACGAAGACAACTAAAATTCTTCACTTGTACAGACAATGAACTTCTTAGAACTTTAGCAAAGGCTGGGCAAAATCAAAGATACCAAAAAAATGAAGATAAAGTGGAGAAATATTTGCCCATCGTAAATTACTGAGCACAGCAGGAAACTGGCACAGCTCTTTTATCTTTCACGACTAAATTAATTTCTGATATGAGGAGAGAAAACAGCACAAGCCCATCTGCAGCCAAGCTGGCCATCAACAGATAAAAACACTGGCCATGGGCTCCATTTGTTTATTTTTAATGAAGTTTTCTGCTCAATGAAGCACATCTCTCATATTTGCTACCTCTAATAAGGAAGAAAAGCAACAAAAGCAAAGCTAAAAAACCAACACGCCATGTCCTCATTTTCACCAAGTTGCTAAAAACACCCTGCACTTGTATCACTTGTGTCTTTGGCAAAATGACACGACCACGGCACGAGGACATTTTGCACCCATCTCTTGAAGAGTTAAACGGAGACACGTGTTTGAAGTGCAGGTGTGTCGGGTGTACAGGTTAAGAGTTCTGTGTTTGTGTGTGCAAACACTGTGACCCAGTCCTACCCACTGGAACACTGTGTGACTGCTGCAAACCTAAATTATAAGCCTTCAGAGACAACCCAGCAAGTAAAATAACACAGAGGAGTTAGTTCTTCTCACTGTTCTCTAAGGAGTGTAACAACTGATTACTGGCAGGCACTTTTATCACCTACTTCACAGCAGACAATTTTCCTGCCAGTGCTTGGGCTCATGCAGACTAATGTCTTGGAACAGCACAAAGTAGGGAGACATTTACAGAAAAAACGGTAAGTGCTGTGAACTTGTAATTCATGTCATCAACACTCTCTTTCAACACTGGAGCTCTTCAAAAAGAATTTTTGTCCTAACTGTTTTTATTGACAATCAAAACTAGCAATACACTTCTGGAATTTCTGCATAGTCAGTCACTACCTTACTGTAATAATGTCTTTTTACTGCCTAAGGAGTACTGTCCTGAGCGCTTCTTGAGCATTTAAGTGATATCCCACTACTCAAAGAAGTGCAAGAGGCACTAATTGATGATAGTCAAGGGAGTTTAGAATGGTGCTCAACATACTTGACTCAGAGAACCTTCCAACCTTCAGGAGACAAGGCATTCCAAGCACTGTCTAAAGACACTCTTGCAGTGTGCTAACTCCTTTCCAAGACAAAAATTGCTTCATTTGATTGCTTTCACCTGATGAATCTGCCTAAAGAACTCTGAAATATTTGGAAAAGAACATATTCACATTAAATGATAATTTAATTACTGATAGCATTGTACATAAATGAAGCAGAACAAACATGAGGGATTGCTGCTTACAGGTTCTTCCCCTGAATTGTTAGCTGTGAGAAAACAAAAGCCAACCAAAACCGAAAGCACACCTGACTCCTGAATTCTGCAAACAAACGTCAGAGTGCAGAAACGAGGGCGGCCACAGCCCCAGCTCAGAGAGCTCTGCTGGTGTCAGTCACAATCCGGGCTCCCAGACTCCTACATTATACATACCATAGTCTAAATAAAGCACGCACAGTTTTAAACAGCTTGAGCTCATTCACTGACATTTCCTGCTTCTTTCTCTTCGCAGAAAAGGGAACTTTTGCCAATGATTTCATAAAAAAACAAAATCAAACCTAACAGCAGGTTTACTGCAGCAAGGACAAACTGCAACTTCTCACAGAATGTATGGGAAAGTAAATATGGAGAGATTTACTCCATTTAGTAAAAATGGAGAGACAACACCCCGCCCTTTCCTACCACCACCTCTCTCCTGCCTTGCCCTACCTCCACTTCTACCCCTATCCTCTCACCTTTGGAAAGCACTGAAGTGTATGTGTAATGAGAATGTATCACCTTACCTCTAAAGCTGTCTAATTATTCAAAATATCTATCAGCTCACATAAAGGGAGTTACACAACTAGTGCCTATTTTACCCCTTTCAGGACTGAATGAGATGCAACAGACATAATAAAATGTGAGAATCAAGCCCAGGATCTAAATAATACTATTTGTAGAAGTTAATTCTCAAGGCAGTTGTTCATGTTGGAGATCTATCTTGAACAGTCGAATGGAAAAAAAAATGTACGGCTTATCTAAAGCATTTTCAAATATCAGTTTCGATTCCAGCAATGTATTTTTAACTCTCCTTAATAGTTTGAATCATTTATCAGTGGCACTTTGTAAGCTGATATAAAGAAAGTTTTCACATAAATATGCATCCATATGAGTAGGACACACTAAAAGTTTTGTCTTAAAACAGAAAAAAATACCCAAATGAACAATAAGACCACCTAGTTCTGAAAAATTAGTTCAAGCAGCCTTTTTATTGTGCAAGTTTTAATCTAGTCCAAGATTTGTTCCATGCTTCAAGAAATACATTGGTGAGGTTCTTTTCAAAAGCACTGCTGCTTTTAAAAACAAACATTTACAAACAGTGAGTTATGGCTGTTACACAGGGTGGTCTGGAAAGACTTCAAAAGATAATTTAGGCCATTCCTAAAAGTAAAATAAAAAACTGAGTATATGCATGTCATTCTTTACTGCTCCAGAAAAGGATCCAGTTCCCAGAAATGTGATGGAATGGTAAATATCCACATTTGTCCTGATTCAGGTGTAGGGCATGACCAAACAAGTCCCCAGACAGAGATGCTTACCTAACGTTTTAGTCACAGCCATACAGTGCCATGTACTGCCTCTAAAGTTTAGCAGGAAAGCGATAAATTATTTTTTTTAAAAAGCAATATGAACTCCCAAGAGCCTTTCAGAGGGATTAGTTTTTACAACTTTACTAACAACACACTTCCTCAGTTTAATGTTTTAGCATAAAAATTCAAAACGTAAGAACCACTTTCCTAAAGATTAAAAGAAAATAATTGACTATTACTTAGAAAGCAAACTCACAGGAAAACATTAGCCTGATTTTAAAACTTGCTAGAGTGACCAGCCTATTTTAGCCAGGAGCTTTAGCACAAGCAGACAATCAAAATATACACCACAGTTAAGCCTCCTAGTCCAGGTGCAACCACAGTAATTGCTGGTGCAGCCTTGGCCACCTCCCCACAACAGGATCTCTACATGATCAGGAAGTTTCCAAGTGATTCTTGTGGTAGGCAACAGGCAGCCTAAGATCCAGACTGAACGGCGTGGTTTCAATTTCACAAAGTCTTGGTCGTTTCATCAGACTGGCAGGTTTGAGGAAGTGCAAAGTCATTTTACAAGCTCTGCAATGCAGTGAAGTGTGGATTGAAACTGTGATGCCTGGTGTTTCAGACAAACGTTAACTCGAGTTAGCACTTGAGAGTGTCTCTGCTGGGGTTGTGCCCACACGCAGCCCCTTAATGTCATGAAAAGGGTTTCATTTTCTTTTGACTAACCCCTCAGAGCAGCACCAGCTCAAGCCATCACTAACTGCAAACTGCTCTAGCAGGGACACAAATTAAATGAAAACCCCTAAAACTCAGCACTACTTTCCATAATTCTTTCTGGGCACACCCAAAAGGAGAGTTTGCAACAGGAGCCCCAGCAAAACAACCCCTCTGTTTACCTGCAGTGTAAACAGCCCTGAGCTACATCCCCCAGAGTCCACAGCTGAGCACAGCCCAGGGACCCAGCTCTGGCGTGAGAAACAACCTAAAACAAAAACAATAATGCCATGGGAAGCCAAGAAACTCTGCAACTGCCAGAGTGTTATAGAAAAAGAGAAGGCAAGAGTATTTTGGGAAGAAGTTTGCTAAATATGTACTGAATGGAGCCTTTAGCTGTTTGTTCAAATAGGAAGCTGATGTGGATTACTTTAAGCCCAAAATAATAAACTTTAATTTTATACACAAAGACCTACTGGAAATAAAGCTAACTACTATTTTTTTTTATTATACTTACATTATTTTTTTTAATTCTCCATTTTTTTTAAATAACACGTTTAGCATGTGTTCTTAAACAGCCTTTATGAGAAAGTGGCAGGGAGGGAACTTCCTGGAGTTTGTGGTTTTACTCAGACATCTGACACCGTGATCCAACAGGTTATTGTGGAATATGTATACAAGCATCTCTTCTTGGTCCATGAAGAGTGCACTTGTACTAAATATGTCTATTTACATAAATCCCTTTGCAATACATTCTAAAAATACAATTTCCGGTGAAGTTTCCCAAGAAATCTATTACTGTACACTTTGTACACAACTGAGAGTTATTGCTATAAGAAACTGGTGCATTAAAATATGCACAAAACAAGGGGAAAAGTCAAGGCTGCATTCACAGGGACTGAAGTCTTTCATCAGCAGTGCAAGAATTAACGCTGCAGCTTCACGCAGGCCCCCAGATGATTTTCAGTCCATTGGACCCTCAGCATAGAAACTGTCCTTAAACACAATTAAAGGCATTTGCTTCTGCAGGTGGTAAATAAATTTTAAATGCTCCTTTAGTGGCAAAAAGAGAATGTAGATTGATTACAGATATTTAAGGCAAACAACATGAGTCAGTTCCCTTCCCACCATCCACTTCAAGGACACAGGATGTTACCCCCAAACCCAAATTCAAATTTGGCAATGGGAAGGGTTTTTCTTAGATGGTTAACTGAATTACTAGAACAAGTTTCACTTGAAAAAAAAAACAAAACAACTAAGTGCCACAAAAAAATTTTCCCCACAAAAACTGCAATATTATGAATTTTCTACTGCCAATACCATACTAATTCTAGAAAGCAGATTTAAGCAACTAATTAGAAACTAACTTGGCTGAAGAGTTAAAGGATTTTTTTTTTTTCCTGGCAAATTGCAACCTGGTGTATGACTTGCCAAATACACAGAAACTGCAGTAAAAGGAAGTTTGGACTAGGTTAACCCACCTGTTTTGCTTGCCTTATAACTCAGCTTTTATAGGAAACATACCTTTTTCTTTACCCACACTACTCATGTATCATCACATATATAAAATTTCCAAACACCGTGTTCAGGCAGGAGCAAAATTTAAATTACGTAAATTAATTATCCTATACTACTCTGAACTGACATCCTGCCCCACACTCCCCCTCTCTTCTGGAATATTACTCATCCAGCACAACAAGGATCATCAAGGAAAATCTAACACTGCACAAATGAGAACAGAACACCTCAGCTGAGGTCACATCTGGCCAACCACTACTTCTTTTAAATGGCATTGATTATTAACCAGACTTTCACCAAAAGAGTCACAAAAGTGACTTTGATGACTAGTTCCTTTCACAACCTAAAAAGAAAAAAAATAGAGGCTTTTAAGTTTACCTCTCAGTGGAACTGAGAGCCAGAGATCATGCTAATGAAAATAGAAGTGTATCCCATCAGAAATGAACAGTATAAAACGTTTTGAATAAAAATACTTTGTGAAAAGGCCAATTTTTATACAATTGGTAATTTCCTGAAATTAAACTGATTTGTTCATTTCACAGAAGACCCTACAGCTGCAGTTTTAAAAGGCTGGGCAGTTTAAGGGTATTCTTCTTCTCCCGTAATACACCCACAACACAGTCTGTGGCAAATACATCCAGCTACACCTCAGGCCATGGCTTTTTTACGGCAGTATATGAAAAAGCAGAGTTGAAGCTACCTTTGGAACCCACATGCTCAAATTTTTACAGATCCTAATAAACAGCCATCATGGTCTTTAAAACATGTTTTTAAAGGATCCTCTGTTTCTTGGGCTATAGGATCCTTCTCTGAGGGTTACCCTACCTGTAGCCACACACTCTCTCCAGAGTCAACCTGTACATTAAAAATTTAGTGTTTTCAGAGTTACACTGTGCAGAGCTACACAGAGGCACGGCAAAACCCTCAGCTAGAGGGAACACTCTACCCTGGTAGGTACCTACAGTCAATGAAGTACACAGCCACAGGAAAATTAACTCCTGAAGGAAATCCAAGGGATCAATCTTGCTGTGTCTTTGTATGCTCAGGCCAAGTTGTCTTGTTTGTTGCTGTCACAAAGCCCTCTGTGGTTAGCACAGAACGCTAACCCAGCCATGCACATCTGCCCCTTGTGCCAGGGCAGCATTTTTCAACCTCTCCTTCCTGCTTGGTTTCTGAGGAAACCAAACCTAAGCCCAGTGCCTGCAGCAGCAGCTCAGACACCACAACTCACAACACTCTTGCCATCTTCAAGCAGCTTCTTCACCAAGAACATGGTGAACACAAAACCAAACGCTCTGCAATGGAAGTTACCACTGCTAATTGTGCAAGCTGATATTTACTCTTCAGGCTAGTAAAAAGCATAGAACATTTTTTCAAGTAGCTTCAAATCCAAATCTCAGTTGTTTCCAGGCAAGAAGCTTACATTCCTTGGTGAGATTAGCCTGTGCCCGAACACGAGCCTCACAGAACAGGCTGTATGCAGTTTAACTCATTTATTGCAGAAAATATCAAGGACCAGCACTGGAAAAGAAATCCTCTGCTCATTAAACAGAGACTGCTTACATTTCTAGAAGCTTTTTTCCAATTTTTGTGGAGTTCTCCCTCTGGAAACATTCCAAACCCACCTGGACACATTCCTGTGTAACCTGCTCTAGGTGACCCTGCCTTAGAGGGGTGTTGGACTAGATGATCTCCAGAGGTTCCTTCCAACCCTAACAATTCTGTGATTCTGTAATAATCTTCATGATTTATTTTCTTACCACTGACAACCTATTATAGATGCTGGAGTATCCAAATACACTGGAGAGTGTAAACTGGAGTCCCTGATAGTGATAGCAGGGGAGGAGAAATGGGGTATAGTTCAATATCACGATATTGTTGACCTTGTCTCTGGAGAAAATATGGGCTTGAAAATATCTAAACTAGACAAAGCAAATTAGGATAATCACATCTTTCAGTCAGAAATATGGTTTTGCCAGGTTAGCCTGTAGCAGCCTATTGCAGATGCCACATTTCAGCCAAAGGCAGGCAGCATAACATGGATTTTCTCTGTATCACAAAAAGGACAACGAAGCCACAAGACAACACATGGCTCAAACCCCAAATGAGCACATCCCCAACAAGGCTGGTCTGTCTCTGCTGGCCAAAGCTTCCCAGGAAGATGGACATTCTGCCTCTCTCTTCTCGTAAGGAGGAACAGCCTTGCCTCAAGCATTACTGTACCTGTTACACAATCTGCTGTAATTTACAGGCAGAAATTAATTCAGAAACAGAGCCCAATTAACTGTGTACACAGATAATATGAAGTTTTGATTCCAATTAGAAAGCCTGGTATCAGCTGCCCCAACTGCATTATTTTCTTCTGTAACTCTGATACAGATGTTCTGAATTGCTCTACCTCCTTAAACACTCAAATACTTCACAATTAGTTGAATTGTGGATATGAGTCATCTAATTTCCTTTTCCAGTAAGGGTCACTATTGGAAAATTGGCATACCAAGGCTAAGTAATCACATTACCAATGAAAATAATAACAAGTGCTGTCCTGGTGATTCAGTGCTCTGCCTTTTGCACAGTTTCTTAAAATAAGAATACTACGTACAGCAGAATGAAAAGGCAAAACCAGCTTAATTAACCTTACTGCTCACAATGCATCTTTGAAACCAGCGCAAAGCAGGGAAAACCTCAGTAATCCAATTCAAATGGGGAAAAAAAACCACCTAAAACACCTTCCAGTAGTAAACCCTTGCCACAATGCATTCTCTAGCAGCAGAAACTAGAGAAATTTCAAACTAGAGAAATTTTCTTTATGGTCAAGGAAAAATGGTGACAAATTTATCAAGTTCCACAGTATGAAACCTATGCCTACACCCTGAACTAAAAGCTCCCCATGATCTTTAAGGACTGATCAATAAAGTAAAAAGCCTGAATCTGAGTTAACCCTGACTTTTATACTTTTCCTAGAATGCTTACATTTGCTTCCAAATGCAGTATTCTGGGAAGCAAAATGCTTTCAAGTACTTAGAAGTGCATTAAGAGACTCCAATGGAATATTATTTATGGTCTTTAAAATGTCTGAAGATTATAGGGTATGGACTGCTTGCAGTGTGAAATACACTTGAAAGGATTGCCCAGAGTGCACCCCTGCCTCAACAGCACCTGATACTCAATATAAATACTGAAAGACATTAACATTAAAGGATAACACTAAAAAGAAACCTACTAAAAACTGGTGCTTTGCTTGCACTTCTGCACAAGATCTAAGAATAAACACAGTAAAAAAGCAAAAGTACAAGCAAACTAGAAACTGCTCAGCCGGGCAAGACAACAAAGAACAAACATTCCACCAGTAGCCCTTCCCTAACCCTGTCCTTACAATTAGGGTATAATTGTGGCAGGTTTTCCAAGCAGGGAGGAGAGACACCCAGACCACAGAGTCCAGTGGCAAGTCCACAGGTAGTTTGTAACCAGCCCTCAGAAAGGGGAAGTTCTCTGCAAAAGACAGGATTTGTGAGCAGTGTGCCAAAGGGGTAACTCGATCTAGAAATCAGCCGGATGCAAGGATGGGGAACTAAACACTTTCTGACCCGTAACACCAGGAAACCATTGCCTCCTTCTGAAGGGCAGTGTCAAAGGTAATATTTGCAACTCCTAAGAAAGAACAGGGCACTAAAGGAAGCTGCCCTTTGTTGCCTCCTGTCATGTTACGAACTGTTCAAAGAGAATGCTCATCTTGTTGGAGATACAAAGGAATATTCCAACGGACATCAGCCCGTCTCTCTACACAGTGAAGATTTAAACATAGTCATCAAGAAACAAGGCAAAACCTGCCTTTTAAAAGAAATTGGCATGGAGAGAGAGGGTGGGGTATACCTTGCAGGCAAGGAAGCAGGGACAACTCTTCCAGAACAAATACAGCTTACTACTTGGTTAAAAAAGCACAGAAACCTCAACACACACAACACAAAACCCTGGGCACTGTCTGTAACTAAACAAAAAACTACTTGGTGTCCCACTGGCTGCAGTCACAGACGGTGCCACTCACTGCAATTCCCAGTGTTGAAACACCCTAAATGGGACAGCTCAGTCATAAGTCATTTTGGAAAGTTCTGAGATGTGGTTTTCCTCCAGAGTCATATCCAGGTGGCTTTTCAAGGATGGTATTCGTGTGAGTAATTACCACCTTTCTAATAAAATTGCCTAACAAGAAGGTAAGTTTGATGTCAAGTCTAGGCCTTTGCACAACACTAATTTTTCAAAGCTGCAATGTAATCCAAAGGGAAAAGAGAAGTTGCCCATCTTCTCAAGCTGAGACATCCATGGTTCTCTTTTTAGACATTCCATAGCTGAAATCAAAGATAATTAAAACAATTTAACTGCTCCTTCCTAAATGTTTTTTTCTGTCATTTACAAAGAGCAAGCCCTGACGGCAAGATAAGGCTCACGCCTGCTGTACTGGAACCACACATCTGAAAACAGGAAGATCAGCCTAGCCGAGAAAGGGCATCCCTCCTCCAAAATATTTGTTACATCAAACCCCTCTCCTTGTGCAAGAGACCAAGTCTCCAAGACATCCACGTACCCCCTTCACACCGCCGCGGCACCGCTACCTTTCCGCGCCTTTAGCGCGGCTCCTTCCTCCCCCGCAGGAAAAGATGTGCCTGGACTTTCACAGCGCGGGGGCTCCGCCCGGCTGTGCCGCGGAGAGCGCACGGCCCCGACCCCCGCCCGCCGCTCCGGGGGACGATGCCGCTCGCACGGCCCCGCTCGCAGCCGGCACCGAGCCCGCACCGCCGGAGGTACCGGGAAGGCCGGGCAGGTTGCCCCCGAGGCTGTCAGGGTCCCGTCCCGAGCACCCCGAGCCCCGCCGCTTACCCCATGCTCGCCGCCGCTCGCCCCGCGCCTGCCGCCCGGCCCCGCGCACGTCACGGCGCCCGCACCGCCCCTTAAAGGGGAGCCCCGGTGCCGCTCCCGCGATCCCAATCGGCCGAACCTACGCACAGATATCCATCAGCCAGCGCTCAGCGTCACTGCGCGCAGCTCGGGCGTCCCCACAATAAGGACACGGAAGTGTTGGAGCGAGTCCAGGGGAATCCACGATGTTGATAAGAGAGCTGGAGCACCTCCCCTAAGGAGACAGGCTGGGAGAGTTGGGGCTGTTCAGCCTGGAGAAGAGAGGGTTGTGTGCACACCTCACAGCACCTTCCAGTGTCTGAAGGGGCTACAGGGAACCGGAGAGGGACTCTTTGTCAGGAACTGGCGTGACAGAACAGGGAGTAACGGGTACAAATTGAAAGAGGGGAAATTTAGGTCAGATATTAGGAAGAAAGTTTTTACTGTGAGGGTGGTGACACACTAGAACAGGTTGCCCGTGGAGGTTGTGGATGCCCCAATCCGGGCAGTGTTCAAGGCCAGGCTGGATGGGCCTTCAGCAATCTGGTCTAGTGGGAGGTGTCCCTGCCCATGGCAGGGGGAGGCCGGGAGTAGATCATCCTTAACATCCATTCCAGCCCTTTAACATTCTGTGATTAATCCCTGCTCTCTCTTCATCATTTTCTGCACTGTTAAAAACTGACATTTTTACAGCAGGACTCCTGTCATCACCAATACAGGCTTAAAGGAATTTACTTCTTCCCGAAATTGAAACAGACGGAGAAATACTGATAAAAACTAACTGCAAAAGATGCTAGAACACCAAGGAGATACTTCAAACAAAAGCAGATTTTCTTCCAGAGCCACTATGGATTTTCTAAGAGTACAGAGCAAGGAGTAACGGACATAAACTAAAACAGAGGATGTTCCACCTCATCACGAGGTCTGACCTCTCTATGTTAAGAATGGCGGAGTACTGGAACAGGCTGCCCAGGGAGTGCATGGGGTCTCCCCCCTGGAGACATTCAAGTCACACCTGGACACATTCCTGTGTCACCTGCTCCAGGTGACCCTGCCTTGGCAGGGGGCTTGGAGTGGATGATCTCCAGAGGTCCCTTCCAACCCCAGCTGTTCTGTGATTCTGTGCTAATGCTTCAACCTCCTGTTCAGCAGGGAGGATACAGATTATTATATACAGAGATTGTTATGGTCTGAACAGCAACATCCAGCCTCTTCCTCATGTCTCTCCTCCTTCCAACACGTACACAGATTTTGAGTGTTCCACACTCTTAACACACAAGTAAGTATTTCTATTTTCACATTCCAGCAGCACAGAATCATGGAATTGTTTAGGCTGGAAAAGACCTCTAAAATCACAGAGTCCAGCTGTTAACCCAGCACTGCCAAGTCCACATGTCCTGATTACACAATGAAGAACCTTTACACAAATCCCATTTTAAAAGCTTGCATGGCTTACCTGGGGCCAGAAGAAACGTAGAAATCATCAGGACCCCGAAAAACCTGCAAGTCAGAGATCCTGTAACAAGAGAATTCATCTCAAGAAATGGAATTTATTACTTATTCAAGTTACCTAGCTAAGTTTCAAATGCTTATGAAGGGTCATGTACACTAAAAAGAGAGATTCTTTTTCTTGTCTGTGGTGCTGAAAGTATGGATTTGACATTTGCCTGACAGCACTGTTTCAAGGCAGTTTTGCAAAATCCAAAAACAAACAGACCATACAAAGATTGGGAGCAGCTGCAGATAAATGCGTTTACTGCATTAGCCCTAAGTAACTAAAGTTAGTCAGTGATTAACAACAAAAGTTAACAAATTTAGCTTTTTACTAAGCTCACCTTCACCATTAATTAAGCTTAGTTTCACCCAGGTATGCTCTGACACAGGCATGCCTGCTTTGGGGAGGAGAGAGGAGCAAGCACAGCAATTTGTCCACCAAGTGGGGTCATAGTCTCATCCTCTACATGGAGAAAACCAAACACCAGTTTTATGAGGGTTTGTTACCTTCAGTCCAACTGAACCAAAGGCCGAACAGAAGCGTGACATTTCGGTGTCACTTCCTCCTCCACCTGGCTAAAGGATATCTGATAGTCTTTGCTCCCACACTACCGCTGCACATCATCACGGCCTCCAAGGACCAGATTTGTACTTTGAACAAGGCCTCTTATGCCTGGGTAAAGGGCAGTGATGCTCACTTTCCCTACAGAGATGTGGGTGCTCTTCTGTGCTTCACACAGACAACATCGAGCTCAGGCCAGTGTTTCACCCCAGACACCATTCACTGGTCAAGCCTTGCCTGAGCCAGGTGCAAGATAAGCAAGTGGCTCAGCTCAGGTTTGTGCTCAACCAGCCTCATCGATTCTCCACAGCAAGCCTGGCAATTTTCCACTTTATCCACTCTGACTACAGTCAGAACTCTACAATAGGTGGTTTTAGAGCGTGTCCTCTCTGCTCCTTTGGGATGCCTTTCACTTGGTAACATTCTCCATCTGGAGCAGGTACCAGTGGTACCTATCTGGTGTCCTGAAGCATTCTAAAGTTTAAAGTTACAGCTTTCAATAACAAGGACTTTACACACGATATAGTAATACTGACAATGACAATCATTGTAACCAACGTCAATGCATATGGTATCAGGCCTTGAAGCCCTCCCACTAAGGTAAAAAAAAGCATATTAAAGCTTCATCCCAACCAGTTGTTGGACAGCGATTCATGGAGTTCCTTGTTCATCTTCTTTAAAGTTTCCAGAGATTCTTCTATGTCAGGCATCCTCAGAAAAATTAAATAGAGTGTAAGTATTTGAAAATGCTCAAGAAGACACACATCAGCTCATGCATTAATTTATCCACCCCATTGTTCCCATTTTACAGGTAAGTAACAAGCATTAATGTTGATCCCTGAGAGAGCCTGGCAGAGATATAGAGGAGAAAGGTCTTTTAGGAAGATTTAAACATTAAACAGTGTGGTTTTGTCACTTGATGACAGAATTATGTGTTCTATACATTCAGTTTGCCTCATACCCTTCGTTAAGCTGATTGCACTGCGACTTTTGTCCACCAAATTTTAGGAGTCCCTTAGAGCAGCAGTATCGATAAAGGCAAAATCCACAGCGGAAGTGAGGACAGGATTGTGCGGGTTCTACTCGACCAAAATCATCAGTATATGCCTGAGAATCCTCACCCAAAACTGAAAAGAGTTACAAATCAATGGTTAGTAAGTAAAGAAATAACCATACAAAGTCTTTTTCTCATACTGACCAGATCACTCAAGTTAACATTTAAATATACTAAAACTATTTGGGTTAGGTCTTACAAACCAAGTATTTCCTTTAGTCTATAACAAAGGCAAATACTTACTCTTCACACACAGAGTATCTCATCTTCATCAAGCACCTCTAAATGTTCACACAGACATAAGCACTAAACTGCACGAAAATATGAGATGCTGGTGATACTCTCTTCACTACATCTGACAGTAGCTATCAAATTACTGTAAAGACTCAAAGAGCAACATGAGTTGCCAAATAGGTTAAAAATACCAAAAAAGCCCTACATTCAGTTAGAAGAAAATGTTAAATTTTCCTAGAGATTTGACTTGATGCAAAAGATGCAACACCACTGCATTCACTGTAGGGATAGATTTCCATGCCACTTGGTTGTTTCTACCTGCTGCTTTGTTTGCTTCACAGAAAATCCTAATCCTGATAATCCATCGAAGAAAACAGATGTCATTCAACAGAGATTCTTAGAACTAAAATCAGTCTAGTGGCATTCTCACTGCAAGCATCACCTGGTGCAGCTGCAATGGGATAATGCAATGGGAATGGCTCCCTTAGGAGACATCCCACACTTTTCAGCACTGCATTGGGCTGACACATTCCCTTAAGAGACTGGCTGTTTTCTCTCCCTTTGCCCTCCCAAGCCTGAGTAACTGCACCATAAGAATGGCATATTAAAAGCTTTTAACTGCCACATAAAAACACTTATCGAAACTTAAGCAAAAATCATTTCCCAAGAAGGGTATCACTTCATTTTTCAGTGATAAATGCTGCAGTCAGCTGGTTTCTATTCATAATTTTCCTTCCTATCACATATCACATTAACAAGACATACCCTGATATCTTGCTCCTAAACCACACTCCATCCAAAAAACTCAAATTCCTTCAGGTGTAGTTGTTCAGAGAAAGCAAACAGGAAGAGGCAAAGACAATATTTAAACTGACTTAAGCATTTGAAAATTGAGTCTTGACTCTCTGGCATCAGGAAATACCTGAATACTTCAGCTGTTGCCTGGAATAAAACACAAAACCTTTCCAAACAGTGTTAAAATGGTAATATAAGAGCAAGTCTTTAATTGAAAGCCTTCATGGTGCACAATATGATGATATGCACACACGATACAGTATTTCTACAATTTTTATAAGGTTAGTTGATTAATATATCTATCAAATATTGCTCAGTTAGAAGAGCAGTTGGTTAGGTAATTTCCCCCTGGGTTCTGCCCCTTTGGAGCCCCCCTGATCTTTTTTAGCCCTACAAGTTATTGTGTCTACAATGTAAGGTGCAAAACAAAGTGTCCTTGCCAGACTAAAGGCAAGAGTAAACAGAATTTCAAGAATGTATTAGTAAGGATTTGGTAAACTATGGGGGAAAACAGGAAAAGTACTAGAAGTTATGACTTTGTATTAACAGTCTACAAAGTTACAAATACATGAAAAATATATAAAAAGCTAAAAATATTTGGGCATCGCAGCCAATGATAAAAACAAAAACAAAAATCTTCTAAGGGTTTAAACATAGAGGTTCATCAAACAGAAACAGAGAGGAACTTCTGTACCAATAGCACAGCACTTTTTACAGCTTTACATATGCTTACACACGGTCAATCAAATTTTTCCTCTGCAGACACCTAATGCCACCTGACTCCTCCCTCTATCCCTAACCAGGAAATGAGAGGCAGCTAAGCCAATTCCAAAATACCTTGTGAAATTACACAGCAAGGCAACCAACAAAATTCCTCCCTTCATCTCACGATTGTACTACTGCAGCACAATAAAATAACAAGGAAAACCACAGGTCTAGGCCAGTTCTCAGGTGTCTGAGCTGAGCCAACAAGGGCTGAGCACACCAAAGGAGAAGAATTTGGTGCTTGTACTTCGCTCCTCTCTTCTTCCATCAGCTGTGGCATCTATTAGACTCTTCCTCAACTGACTGAATTCTCCAGCTCATCAGCTAATCAACTGGTGGCACTTTTTTCCCCAGCTGGTTTTCTGATGGGTTAATTATTTCAATCGCCTGAGAAGAGGTACAGTGCACACCCAACCCACCACAATGCAGCTATTGAGGGGCTCCTCCTATCCTGCAGGGCAGCAGCATGATGATTTCACACCATCAGTACCGCACAAAACCTTTAACAGACTGACCAAGTTCCATCTCGAGCGCAGAGCTGCCGAACCCTTCCCACCCAGTCCCCAATCACTGGAATAAGTACGAACTTCCAACCCTATTTATTCAAGACCAGCTTGCATACAGTTACAGCTCTAGCACTTTCATGGTGAATCAGCTTAAAGAACCCTTTTTCTGGTGCTCGTACCTCAAAGTACTTACTTACAGATAAAACTCTGACCATTTCGGCCACACTGATTTCAGCTCAGCCCTCAAACTGTGATCCTAGATTACTCTGACAAAGTCAGATGTGTTCTTGCATGTCACAATCAACTTTCCTGCACATGTTTGTGCAGAATTTGATCTCTTCGATCACGTGACGCCACTGATACATAAAATATAAAGAGTGCTTCTCCTTCTCTGAGACTTCATCAGCTGTTCTATGATCACATCCTCTCTTTCTAACCACACGACAAAGCTGGAGAAGACCACACGGTCCATCCTCTAAACACAATAACAAAATAGCTACAGATAGGGCTGCTGAAAAAAACCCAATTATCAATAATAGCATTTGATGTATGAACTCAATTATCAAACAAGCTTACATAAGCAGAGCTGTTTATGCACTATCATCACTTAACACCTCAATATTTCTATTATCCTGCCGTAAACGGGTAGAATTTACTGTGTCGGGGGTGAAAAGGTTAAGGTTTTTAATGGGATGCTTCCAGAATGACGGGCAGCCACTTTAGTAAATCACTGCCTTACCGTAGTTACCAGCAGCCCGTATCACCAGGCGGGGTCTGGCAGCCACTGCTGGGCATCTAACTGCTGCTGGCCGACACCACCGCTCAACACAAACCCACCCCACTTCGGCAGAGCTTTTCCCTCATCAGGACTTTTCCCGCAGCGAACCCAATTCCGCACCAAAACCGCGGTGCGCGTGTGGGCACCTCCCGCCGCTGCTGCCGGGACCACGTGCCCCCAAAAGCCACGCGTTCCTCAGCCCCCCCAAACCACGCGTTCCTCAGCCCCCCCAAACCTCGCAGCCTGGGGCTCCCTACGCCAGGGGCTTCGGCCGGGCCTCCCCGGGGGATGCTGCCCCGGAGGAGCCGCGGAACCGAAAGCGACGCCGGAGCCCCCCAAGCTCCCTGAGCACCGGGACCCCCCCGCTCGCCGCTCCCGCAGCGCCCCCGCGCTCACCGGCTGCCGGAGCAGGAGGAGGCAGAAGCCGAGCGCGCCCCGACACAGCGCTACGAGAGCGGCCGCGCCCCGGAGCGGCTGGGGAAGTGCGGACCGCGGAAAGCGGCAGAAGGAGCGGGCGGGATGGGGCGGGGCGGCCCCGGCACGGGAGAGCGGTGAGGCGGTCCCCGCTCCCTGACCTCAGTTCCCCATTCCCCACTCCCTGATCCGTGTTCCCCGTTCCCCGGCTCCAGCTCTGGCTCTCGTTCCCCATCGCGGTTGCTGCAGTACCAACTGAAGGCTTCTTTCTCCCTGAGGGGAGACCTCATCGCAATATCACAGAATCATTTAGGTTGGAAAAGACCTGTGAAGATCATCGAGTCCAACCTGTGACTGATCACCACCATGTCAACCACCAAGTGCCACGCCCAAGCTTGCCAAGGTGCTTGTTCCCTAGCATGAATCACTTCTGTCACCATCTAGCTAATGGAGCTATGTCATGCCGTGGCCTTGGAAGGCCAAACAAAATACAGAAAGCCTGGTGAGAAGAAAACCCCGAGCACCAGAGTTTGGCTTGGAAGGTGGCCGGTAAAAGAGCATCGCTGGAGACACTTGAAAGGCAGGAGCTGAGGGAAGCAGTCACTCCCAGTAGTGTCACACACCTAGTATTGCAGGACTTCAGAGCAGTTCAGGTTTCTATCCTGATCCTGAACTGCATTTCAGATCTGGATTCTCCAAGGCTGGATTTCACATTCCTTTTCCCTACTCTGGTTGTACCTAAGACACTGTCTTGTTTTTGTCCAGGCAGGTTCAGTAGTGGTCTCTGATGCTGGCAGAGGAAATGTTCCTGCTGCCTGGGCACTCACCTGAGCCCATAGCCTGGTCTGCCTTCCCCTGGGGACTGCTCCTGCCTCTGGATCAAAACTTGTGCTGCAGCACTGTTGCTAAAGAACACCAGGATTGATGAAGCAGCCCCCTTGGCTGCCCAGTAAGTTTCTATGGGTAAATGGCCTCTGGTCTATACTTCCCTCATGTTGGTTTTTTTTTTTTTTTCCCTTCACAAGCCATCCTCACAGGCCTTCCAGAAGGTGTCTCAAGGAGAGGTTTCAGTCTCCCCTACCCTTCCGGCTTCCTAGCATATTGCTGAATCTCTCCCTCACAAAAGGAGAGGAAGCTCAGGTGTGTTAGGAGATGACTGGGAACATTGACAGAGGTGAATGGTTAGCAATCCAGAGGCTGGTGCAGGTCTCTTTCACAAAGAATCTCTTTGTTTATTTCAGGTAAATTCTTCAGTCTGTTTGGATCCAGTTGAACAGCCAGGGCAGTTTCTTGACCATGTGTTAGATAAGTCCACAGTAATTGACAGACATTTTGTACCTCGGACAATCCTGTTCTCTGCAGCCCTTTTGTGGTGGGAAGTAGGATAAGTCTGGCTCGGGACATGTGGTTGCTCTCTCTGTGTAGTCTCAGGTGCAGTGTACGCCAAAGACTTGAGTAGGCCCAGACTTTTGACTAAGAAGAAGATCTTCCCAGTTCAAGAGCTTTCCCAAGGCGGTTTGTAGGAAAAGGCTATTTCTTGAGCTCCACCAATGCTATAATCAAATGCATGTGTGAATTGTGGATTTTTTTCCAAACTTGACCTGAAGGTTGTATGTGAGAGCTCAAGAACTGTATCAAGTAGATTGCTGTCATATTTGCAGACAAGTAAACAGAGGCAGAAGTGGAGAAATTCTGTTGCTTTCCAGAAGTGAGTTGTTCAGCGAGTCTGTAGCTCCACTGTGCCCCAGTGTCTGGTGTTAAGGTGGAAAGAGTGACTGAATTGTGTGGTGTTGTGATTTCCCCATACTTTAGGGGAGCAAAAGGCTGCAAAGTTATTGTTTCTCAGGCAGAAACCTTTACATTTCTGTGAGTCTGCTGTAAGAGGCCTGGGTTTACATAACAAGGAGAAGCCGCACAAGGTCAAACTTCAGGACATAGAGCATTTTGTTCCCAGTGGCCCAGTGTAATGGTCCTGTGGCCAGATACTTTTGTCAGGCCTGAGAGAGCTTCCCAGGGCACTTTATTGTGCCAGTGGAGTGGGATCAGGGTCAGCACTGGGGGACAGTGCACGGCAGGTCCTCCAGCAGCATCTGGGCTGGCTGTGGGGATTCTGCCCGACACTGCAGGCAGGAGCGGTCTTGGATCCACATGGGCCCAGCGGTGCTGGAGCATCTGACACTTTCTGGATCTGGGGAGGCACAAGAGGACCCTGACGGTACCTGGCTGGCGGTGCTGGGGCTGCTGGAGTTGGGTACCAGCGAGCTGTGAGGGTGGTGAGGCCCTGGCATAGGTTGCCCAGAGAAGCTATGGATGCCCCATCCCTGGAAGTGTTCAAGGCCAGACTGGATGGGGCTCGGAGGAACCTGGTCCAGTGGGAGCTGTCCCTGCCCATGGCAGGGGGGGTGGAATTAGATTATCTTTCAGGTTCCTTACAGCCCACATCATTCTGGGACTCTGTGTTTCTATCTTGAAAGTGTCAGATGCTCCAGTCCATGCTCCCTAGGCCCAAGACCGGATCCCACTTGCAGTGTTGGACCCAGAATCTCTACAGCCAGCCTGGACACCACCGCAGGACCTGCTGTGCACTGTCCCCCAGTACTGGCCCTGATCCCACTCCACAGGCACAACAAAGTGCTATAGGAGGCTCCACGCTCATGTGTTGGCTTCCTCCTCGTCCTCCTCCTCTCTCTCCAAGGGCAGCGTTCGGGGTCGGTATAAGGGTTGTTGTCTCCCTGGGGGTCGGCAGCACCTGCCCTGGCCTCCCTCGTGCGGGCTGGCCTTGGCCGATTGCCCAGCTCCACGGCCGAGAGCTTCGCGTCTCGGCGGCCCCGACCCTGCTCAGTTTCCTCGAGACAAGTTCACACAAACACCGAGGGCGGAGGGGGGGTCTCTGCCTCTTGTCCTTCCCCCGGGGCAGAGCACCGCGGCCCGGCCTTGCCCGAGCGCG